>JAODAL010016608.1:0-80175 GCA_025379985.1 Phyllomedusa bahiana | reverse complement strand
CAAAACTAACCTGAAACCTACCTCTTCAGGATTGCCTATAACCAACATTAACGTGTTGCAATCCTCCGCCCCACAAAATGTCTGCCCCTCACCTTCTGTCTTTAACCCCCCTTTCCCCTGTAGATTGTAAGCCCTCACGGCAGGGACCTCTCTCCCTCGTCCCAGTGTTTAGTCACTTATTGTCACTTTGTAATTGTCTGACCAATGTTATTTATGTACCCGCCTGAATGTACAGCGCCCTGGAATCAAGGGCGCTCCAAAATAAACGATAATAATAATAATAATAATTTGTTCACAAACTGATGCAGGGGGGGAGGAGGGCTGAGCAGGGAGATTCTGCCTATTTACTCAGTTAATTACGTTACAACCAGTGGATTCTCTATACAAAAAACACAGGATCTTTTCTCCCCAGTCCCTTCAAAGCTCCTTCATGTTCTCTGCCATCAGATAAGAAGTGCAAACAATGCAAACGCCAGATCAGCTCCTGGTCGTGTCTAATGTAAACTGTCAGGAAACTAAGGGCATGCAAGTCAGGCTGTAGATCTCACAAGCTTCACTTCTTTAATTACATATATTTAGAAAAGTGATTAAATACCCATTTTGGACGATCCCACGTCAACATTAGATCGTGGTAAAAACAACTCAAAAGCATGGATTTTTCTTCATGAATATTCATGTCTCACAGCCATATGTCATGATTAGGAACACAATGGCAGTGATCAATCATTGTTTGGTGATGACTGAGATGTATGATTGTATGTACAAATACAAAGTTTATATTAGTTTATAGAATTCTGTTGAATAGTGAAGGGGTTGGTAAAAGGGGATAGACTGATTAGGAATAGTTGTATGCCACCCTGAAGTGATGTGTTTAAAGGGGTTGTCTCACTACATTGATTCATCTTACCTCAGTCCTGTTTTCTTGGTTTTACTTTGAATTCAGGGGCGTATTTACTGGCTTCTACTAGGCTGCGGTAGAAGCCAGGTCTGTAGTTATAGCAACCAGTTCTGGCAGCCTATCAGGATAGATCAAGCAGGTCTGTAGCTATAGTGACCTGAGGTGCTGATGCAGCCCATACAAGAGGGGATATCTAGGAATAGGTAGGACACTGTTAATGGACATATACTGCAAAGTGACTTGTTTTTGCAAGATTTTTAACATAGAAAGCAATCCTTGCAGTGAGACAACATCTTTAAGGTCAAGCTTATAATTGTGAATATCATAGATACATAAACATAGATCTGATAAATTACTATATATCCCTTTAACTGTCATAGACCTCAATAAATAGAATTCCAACACAGACAAGAATGGCACATACTGACTTAGAATATGGCCATGTCTGTATACTGTTTCACTGAACAAAATTAAAATATGGTGAATATGAGTAATAAGAGCACTTCTACGACCACTGGAATATCAGTGCCATAGTATCCTGGTCCTTGTGCGATCATGCCTCTGAGCAATCCTAATAAATTGTGTGGTTTCATAATGGGAATGATTCAGTATTATATTATAGAGAATTTAATTAGCTAACTGTGCAATAACAAATTAATGCTAGTGAACTAAAATAATATATTAACTGGACAACTCACTTTAGTATGAAGCTGCTCCACCGATCAAGGCATCATCGCAAGTCTGGCTGCTGAAACCTCCAACTATCAGCTGTGATCACCAGCGGATGATGCAGGTCTCCGCTTACCTGATCCTGCAGTACTCCTTTTAGTATTACTTGCAGATATACAGGTAACTATGTGTTATATGACAGTGCCAGGTATTTTAAAGCAAAGTAGACACTCTGAGGCACAGATGTGAGTAGGGACAGTTGGTAACACAACATCTCACTCAGTAGTTATGTAAATCGACATATAAGTATTTGACTAACTTACACCATTAGTGTGACGTGGACAAGAACTCGAGCAAACATCTGGTGTGGTCTTAAGGTGACATGTATGACCGGGGCTTCGCCAGTATTCTGGTGTCCTTTCAGCCCAAAAACTGGCGCATATTCTCTAGATGTATGAGCAGGGGCACTTCAAAAGTAGGCACTTTTTTCGGCGCCCGCGGCACTTTGTAATACGCCCAAGATGTGGGGGCATGTCACACCACAATCGTGTGATTCTACACGTTTATGACTGGAGGATGGCAAACTAGACGCATTACTGCTGGAACAGGCAGACCAAGTTACAAGTGGTTTACCTGAGCCTGAGTTGTCTTTAGAACTAGAAAGCGCCAAATCTATGACCCACAGTAGAAGAGCTGTCCATACATACTTTAAAGCTATTTAGAACTTTCTTCTATGCACCTAGGGCCACATGTATGAAACTGTTTAGGTCTAAAACTCACTCTTTTGCCCATAGTAACCTAAGGGCAAAAAGTGAGATTTAGACCAAAACAGGTTCATACATGTGGCCCCTAGATCATATATTTCGCCCTTAGTGCATGTCCCCACGGCACCGGTTTGCAGACGGTTTTTCAGACGGTTTGCGGTTTTGCAGACTGTCTGAAAAAACCGTCCGCAAATGAACACACCGGGCTACTGTGGAAAACCCATGCAGCAGTCCCCACTGCACGGGTTTTCCGCCTGGCGGTTTTTCAAACTGCCGGCCACCCGAAAAACATTGAACATGTTCATTCTTCCGTCTAGTTTTTGGATGGAATGTGAACATGTCAATGGGAACAGGGAGGGCTTTTCTCCGAATAAACCGACCGGTATTCGTCCTTTGCTATGGGGATGAGCCCTTAAGGTCACATGTATGAAAACTGTCTTGTTCTAAGACTTTTCTTGTTGTCCATAGCAACCAATCAGAGCTCCCCTTTCATTTCATATAGTGCTCTGTAAAAATGAAAGGGGCGCTCTGATTGGTTGCTATGGGCAACAAGAAAAGTCTTAGACCAAGACAGTTTTCATACATGTCCCCCATAGTGTCCTATAACACCCAATGCGCATGACCACAAAGCCTCACACAGACACGACAGTTCAGACTCAACAAATAGCAGTGTACTGCACATAGCACAGGGTAGAAGCATCGGTGTAGACTGGACAGGAAGATAATAACGGCTGCTGACTTAGGATAGATTAGTGAGGGAAGCGTTTGGAGAAGGAATAACCAATTAGTACAGCTTTGGTAATCAAGACATAAATGTAAGAGGGCAACAATAAGAACTGTTTCCACAATCAGAAAAGGGCAGATTCTGGAGATGTTTTTGAGGTGCAAGTGACAAGAGCAGGTATGGGATGGAATATAGGAAGTGAAGGACCCCAAGACAGCGGGTGTGCTGCATTGCAGTTTTGGTAGCCTCACACACTGAAGTGGAGTTTTTTGTGGCAGATACAGATTCAATAACATGATCATTTTAATACAGTGACTCACTATGGACATGGCAGTACATATGTGTACATTTTTCTTTTTTTAACAAAAATAAATTGTTTTATTTATTAATTTCTTTACAACAAACTTTTATTGAGGAAAGGAATACATACCGTGGTTTTGACATGGCTCCAATGCACTTCCTCTCACCTCCAGTTGTTAGTGGTTGCACGGTTCTGATAGTGTACTCCTGATTTTGTAACATGTGGAATCACACAAGTTATGGTCCTCAAGGTCAGAGAAAAAACTCACAACATAAGTGGTAGAAAAATGACTAGGCTTAAGCCAGTTGGACTGCTCAACAAATCAGTTTTATTTTTTGTAGCAAGGCAATAAAAATTCCCATAGACATCAGTTCAAAAATAACCCACAAAGCAGTAAATTTCTAAGTGCATTATCTATCTGGCTACTCAAACATTGCAAAGAATATATTTTTTATCGCCATTTAGATTATAATCCATTAATTCCAGACAACTGATATGAAGCGTAAGATCTATATAAACAAGTCAAACAAAGTAACTTCCAAACGGGATCAAGGGGAGCTTAGCCAGACGATGAAATTCTTAAAAATGTAATTCTTTATTTGTATCCATTAAAAATGACAACCAATATTCAACGATGCACATGAGGGGTTGCAATACATATAAAACAGCAGTATCATATTAGCTTATGTAGGCATACATAAGCTAATATATGGATGGGGTCAATCCGTGAACCGTGACTCCACCGGACTTTTTTTTGCTCATCTGTGTAAACAAGTTACAATACAGAAAACATAAAAACAAAAGAATCCTAAATAATTATCCATCTTTGTATTGTCATTAGAAAAAAGAAGCTATTTTATGATCATACAATCGTGTACATATTATACGGTAACAACCATTATAGAAATTTTAGGATAATTAATCAATAGTTATACATAAAGGATAATGTGTAAGAAAAAGTAGTAACTGGAGAATTTATATGAAGCAGCCAAGATTTGTACCTGTACTAGAAGACATATGGTCAGTCCATTATAGATAATGGCTGGTGGCATCTTGAAAAGCTGAACAGATCAGTCATTAGACATAATGAAGCTACTGATTCCTAACAATCCTGTCTTACATTCATGTACAGTGGGGAAAAATGTACTTAGCCACCAATTGTGCAAGTTCTCCCACTTAAAAGATGAGAGAGGCCTGTAATTGACATCATAGGTCGACCTCAACTATGAGAGACAAAATGAGAAAACAAATCCAGAAAATCACATTGTCCGATTTGGAAAGAATTTATTTGCAAATTATGGTGGAAAAGAAGTGTTTGGTCAATAACGAAAGTTCATCTCAATACTTTGTTACATATCCTTTGTTGGTAATGACAGAGGTCAAACGTTTTCTGTAAGTCTTCACAAGTTTGGCACACACTGTTGCTGGTATGTTGACCCATTCCTCCATGCAGGTCTCCCTCCTCGAGAGCAGTGATGTTTTGGGGCTGTCACTGGGCAACACGGACTTTCAACACCCTCCAAAGGTTTTCTATGGGGTTGAGATCTGGAGACTGGCTAGGCCACTCCAGGACCTTGACAGGCTTCTTACGAAGCCACTCCTTCGTTACCTGTTCCAGCATTAATGCATCTGAATTTGCCGTAATAAAGCTATAAATCTATAGCTTCATACGGTTCTAGTGAACCCACCTCCCGCATGCCCCCCAAAATAAGGCGCATTTACAAAGTGCAGCGGGCACTCTGTAATGCGCCTGATAATGGCCTACAGGAGGGTTTTCAGTAATGCAAACGGGGCTGCGCCTGATGTCGGGCTGAAAATACGCCAGACTTTCATACATGTCCCCCTATGTGCCTAATTTAATAAATCTGTAAGACTATCTTTGTTTCCCATAGCAACCAATCAGAGCTCAACTTTCAAGTGTCATACTGCTCTGGAAAAATGAAAGCTAAGCTTTGATTGGTTGCAACAAAGAGGTTTACTGTTACACAGATTTGATAAAAGAGGGTCCATGTCTGTGCATTGGATTTGGATAAGAAAAACAGCTCTGACCACTATACAAATGTTTTTTTATGAAAAAGTACCAGTCCTCTCTATTGACGTGTCTGCTTTAGTAATAGTTTAAATTCCCTGTGATAGAGCATTTCTGAAGCATCTTATCTTAGAATCATGTGCTGGGCCATTCCTCTGTTATTCTTTCAATAAGTTTATGACTAAATTAAAGGTGTTGTCTATTAAAAAGAAATTATAGTACATTGGGGTGAGGGAACAGTTATGTAAGAATTAGGTTTTTTTTCTTTTTTGGACCACCATGATCCCATTACAGTACAATGTTTTTTTTTAATGGACAACATATTTAACAACTGGGTCTTACTAGTTGTGTTGCAGTGTAGTCATAAATTCTCAGGAAGAATAATAGAGGCACAATACATAGCTCTAAGAAATTTCTATTTTATGGAAAATTATTTGCTAAAACAGTCACAGATTCCCTCTCATTACTCAGTATACAAATCTAAACCTACATAAAATTGCTATACAAAGGCAAATGTGTCTTTCTAAGGGAAAGTTACCAATCTATGCAGACTCAGACTGGGGAACAGGGGACCCACAGTGGGCTCCTGAGCATAGAAGACCTGGGGTTTTTTTAAAACTGAATATATATCCGAGGCAGAATGGCTGAGGGGAAGAGGCAGCGAGATCTCTCAAAAGATATATTTATACCCAGGACTGTATCTAGAACAAGGGGGCATCCTCTATGTCTTGAGGAAAGAAAGTTTCTACATTAACATAGAAAGGGATTCTTTACTGTAAGAGCGGTGAGACTGTGGAACTCTCTACCAGAGGAAATTGTCATGGTGAATTCACTAACAGAGTTCAAAATGGGCTGGATACAATGTAATAATATAACAAGTTATAGTGACTAGGATTCTGGAGAGTGGTCATTGATCCAGGGATTTATTCCAATTGCCAGAATGGAGTTAGGAAGGAATTTTTTCCCTAAAATGAGAATTGTCTTCTACCTCATGGTTTTGCCTTCCTCTGGATCAACACCACTTTAGCACAATAGGCTGATCTGGATGAGCACCTGTCTTTTTTCAGCCTTACAAACTATGTAACTATGTAAGATGCATGTAGAGTAGCTGTAGCGTGGGCCGTAGAATCAACTCCACAGATGAGCCCCATAATCAACTCCACAGGTGTGCCCTATAAACAACTGCACTTGTGGGCCCCCAGAATGAAATTCCACTGGTGAGTTCTAGGCACCCCAGTCTGACACTGGATCTATGCTTATCATGTAAAGGAGGAAAAGATCCTAGTGTACACAAGTCTTATCTACAGGGCTCCATTAGATGCAATAAAAGTGACTATTGGCTTCCATTAGTCCAGTATATGACTTTATACTGCCAACAATAAAGTACTGAATAGCATACTAGACCATACCATACAATAGTATGCAATAATAAAAAAAAAAGTTCTATAGGGCCATAAAATATGTTTGAGGTTGTATGCCTAGATAGTGGGATACACTGTAGCCCTACTTTGGAGATGCACGCTGGAAGCTTTTCTGGGTGTACATGGTAACTGTAGACTCTCCGGAGGGCACCTTATCTCTGTCTAGGACCAACTATTTTCTTATTGCTGTTATCTATGAAGATTGGTGCAGTGTTATGTATACTTAGCTCTTCATAGGTGACTCCATAACAGAGATTGCTAGGTTTAGACTATCTGATGGTTGAACCTACTTGTGGGTCACTGTTTTATCAATGTATCGCACATCCTTTTGAACTATGTTTTGGTTGTCTCTGGGCCATTTCTGTCTCCCTGATTAACCCAATGCATCGTGGAGGAAACAGATTGGAGGTTTATGGTGGACAATAAGGGGTGAATTGTTTAATATTTTCCATCTCTGATAGTTTTGTTCTTGACCAAATAATCCATTGAATGTATGGCTAGTATGTGTTTTTTTCATAAATTTATGACACCTGTCCATCCTTTTTGAGACAGTTTTTGTCTTTATGCATTTTGCATTTTATTCCCTTTGAACACCCTACATTGCCATTTTTTTTATGGAGTTTGTAGGGTTTTTCTTAAGGGAGAGGTTCCGGGTGTGGTCACCCTTTTCAGGGAAGCTGTAGGTAGGGACATTTTTCTAGCTAGGGTAAGTGTAGGGATTATATTTTGGGGTGAACAATGATTTATTTGGTCTAATAAAAGTTACGTTTTATCTATAAACTTTGAAATGTATCCACTAAATTGGCTGTCCTTTGTAACTGTAGACTCATAAAAAATTGCACAAAGGAACAGAGTTGATACAAAAACTAATGCACTAGTGCTGCCTGTATTACATGAATGCTAACTGTATTTATGTGTACACATTTTTTCTCATTGAAATTGTTCTTTACAGCCATATGTCATGATTAGGAACACAATGGCAGTGATCAATCATTGATTGGTGATGACTGAGATGTATGATTGTATGTACAAATACAAAGTTTATATTAGTTTATAGAATTCTGTTGAATAGTGAAGGGGTTGGTAAAAGGGGATAGACTGATTAGGAAGAGTTGTATGCCACCCTGAAGTGATGTGTTTAAAGGGGTTGTCTCACTACATTGATTCATCTTACCTCAGTCCTGTTTTCTTGGTTTCATTTTGAATTCAGGGGCGTGTTTCTTGGCTTCTACTAGGCTGCACTAGAAGCCAGGTCTGTAGCTATAACAACCAGTGCTGGCAGCCTATCAGGAGAGATCAAACAGGTCTGTAGCTACAGCGACCTGAGGAGCTGATACAGCCCATACAAAAGGGGATGTCCCAGAATAAGTAGGACACTGTTAATGGACATATATTGCAAAGTGATTTGTTTTTGCAAGATCTTTAACATTAAGAGCAAACCTTGTAGTGAGACAACCCCTTTAAGACAGCAAAGCACAAAAACGGTCGGAAAGCAGCAGCTTTTTGTCCGATGCATGACCGCAGTTTTTGTCATGTTTTGTATAAAAACCGTGGTCTGTTTTAGCTTTTTTTCCGTCGGTCGTACAGTTGAATGTACTGGAAACAGACGGAAAAATGCAAGATGCCGGCAGATTTGACAACATGTTCCTAAAATCGTGGGCGCCAGAAAACGATCTGAAAAAAAAAACCGACTTGGGTAGACTTCAGGTCGTTTTTTTCTCTTAAAGGGGTTGTCTCGCTACAATGATTGGGTTTTAATTAAAAGATCTTTAAAAAACAAGCAGCTTTGCAATATATGTTCATTACAAATGTCCTACTGATTTTGAGCTAGCCCTGTTCATAGGAGTGCATCAGCTTCTCAAATTTCTATAGCAGCTGACCTGTTGATCCTTATCTTACTGGCTGTCAGGTCTGAATGACTCATCACCTTTGAAGACAGGTCGGAGCAGAGAGCCCCTCCCCCCAGAATGCTTCTGTAGTGTAGGGAGGGGGAGGGAGGACTCTGGCTTCTATGTCCCTGCTGCCTGGATTAACCCTGTGTGTGCCAGCTTCCTCCCGCTCTCTACAAAAATTGAGCAGAGAATAGGCTGATCAATAGATGTGACAGCAGTGACCCTGTTTGTTACTATAATCATGATGTCTGTGGAGCTGTAACTATAATAATACTATACAGATTGTGAATAGTTCATGCTGTGCTGTACTAGGGACACATCCTGAGTAACACTTTGCAGCTTCCCTGCCTCTGTTCTGAGAGGGTGTGTTTGTTGTTGCTGGAGATGTGGAGATATGTAAGCTAAGCAGAGGGTATAGGAACAGGTGCAGCCCCTCTGTTCTGCTCTTAGCTATCAGAGACCTCTCTAGGCAGGCACACACAGGGTTAACTCTGGCAGCAATCCCGGATAGCTGCCTGTGTGCTGAGGGGAGGGGGAAGAGGGAGGGAGGGGGAAGAGGGAGGGGGAAGAGGCAGAGAAGCTAGCACGCCCCTTAATTCAACTCCCATTCACAGACAGAGGCTGAAAGCTATTAATGAGACAACTCCTTTAATGTCTGTGGGCATGCAAACCATTTGGATTTTCAGCGGTTTTAGAATCCTAAAACCGCTGAAAATACGATAGTTTTTGCATGCTATATAGACATAGCATTAGGGACAGGTCATAGGAATCTTAATTTAGCATGAAAAACATTACAGGATACTCAGCCTGGCTAAAAAGTCACCCTGCAACTGACTTATGAGATGTTTGCTTATTTCAGCCAAATTTGCATAGCAGTGGAGATAATTTTTATAGCAACATATAGAAGACAGGAAGGGAACTCATCAATCATTTCTTGGATGTGCTCGTATCCAATTACAAAAGGTCAGAAAGCAGAGCATTGCTTTGTGACTGTAACCTTTTGGCTGCGGCATGAATACAATCTTTTAGTTTTTCTATAAATGGCTAACGCCCTATGTGCTTAGGTTGAAGCTGACCCACAATATCTCTTCTATGTTCACCCTGCATTGTATACTGACTACTGTAGTATAACTAGTAGGCCTGAATTTAACAGGATGACCTCAAGAGTGCAGATTCCATACACAATCTAGCTGGCCTCAATGAAGATAAACTGTGATGTGTGATCTTAATGGGACTGTGCTGTCACAATATAACCTACTGTTTAAATCAAGTTTTCAGGCTAACTTATTTTCAAAGAGTTTTTGGTGATTTCTTTTGGAAATTTTCTACACCACAATCTATTTTTATGAAAACAAATTCTTCCATTTTGCAATTTTCGCTCTGGCCTCCAAACCTAATAATAGATACTTCCTTTTCAGTAGAGATCACTTTTCAGAAGTCTCCTCATTATTGTCACAGGCAGGATTTCAATGAAAGGTGACACCTATATATAGATAACACAGGTTCCACCAGTTACAATAGGTGATAGGCACAAAGACACAGCTCTCCTCCTCCACCTCCCTTGCCAATGACCTCTGTACTAGGCACAGAATACAAAGAAATCAGTGAGTGATCTCCACAAAACAGGTTCTTATGGGCTATGTGGCTGCTGTAAATCATATCTCTAGATGCTGTTAACAGGAGATCAGGCAAAATGGTTGCCCTCATAAACTTGTACAGAAAACAAAGTAAACAAAATCTACAGACAGAAGAGACAAAAAGTATTTGAAAAAAGATGTATCCATATCTGGTTTTAAGTGGTAAAATAATACATGTGATGTATTGCCTTTAAGGCTGCATCCCCACGGCATGGGACAAACACCAGTTGGTTTATCCGACCGGTATTTGTCCGGTTTGGGTGCAGTGCACACGGCCACGGGGGAGTAGGGTGGGGGGGGGGGGAGATGAGCGGAGAAAAACCCTCCCCCTTCACATTGGCTTGCACTGATTCCATCTGGGCGCAAGATTGTGCAAGCACAATGTTTTTCGGGCGGCTGGCGGTTTGAAAAACCGCTGGGCGGAAAACCTGTGCAGTGGGGCCCTAAAAGTATAGTGTTGACTAAGTTAAACCAACAGGAAAGCCACATCAAAATATGGATAATTACTGGGTGTATAGAAGCAGCCAAGTGGTGTATGGGGTGTTGTTAACAGAGGGTTGATGATATAAGATGTAACACTAACACAGACAAACACAGTCTTTGCAGAGGAACACATGCAGGCTTTTACTCCACAGAGGCACTGAAGTGTGGTGGTACTGTAATATACACTACTCACAAAAAGTTAGGAAAATTCGGCTTTTAGTTGAAATTTCAGGATGAACATAACATTTCACTGAGCTTAGAGTTTCACAGAGTGTCATCAGCAGAGACTGGAAAAGTCATAGAAATGCAAAGGAGTGGATGTCCTTAGGCTCCATCACACACTGATGACCTTTTCATTGTAACCAATGTCCTGCAGAGTATGAATGCCACACAACTCCATGCATATTTAAGGGAGGTGAGGGACAATCAATTGTCACGTCAGACCATTGGTAACCATTTACATCAGCGTGCTCTGCGTGCTAGACAACCTGACCACACCACCAGGTACAGGCATCATCGTCTTGCATGGGTCAGGGAGCATTGACGCTGGAAAAGGGACCAGTGGTCCTCAGTGCTGCTCAGTGATGAAAGTCGATTCACTCTGAGCAGAAATGAAGGTCCCCAACAATGCTCGAGAGCGCTATGCATCAGTCAGGTCAGGTACTGGTCAGATAACCATGGCAGTTGTCTAGCACACATACCATGCTGATGTAAACGGTTACAAGTGGTCTGACGTGACGCTTGCTTGCCTCTCACCTCTGCTAACCGTGCCTGGAGTTGTGTGGAATTCATCATCCGGTTCCAGAGAGCAGTGTTTACAATGAAGTGGTGATGGGACCAAAGGACGTCCACTTATTTGCCTTTCTGTGACTCTTCGGGCATGTCCCCATGGCAGAGGACAAATACGGGTCGGTTTATCCGACCGATATTTGTCCGGTTTGTGTGCCACTAACACGCGGCTGAAGTGGGACGGCTTTTCTCCACGATGAGCGGAGAAAAGCCCTCCCTCTTCCCATTGACATGCACATATTCCGTCCGAAAACCGGATGGAAGAATGTGCATTTTCAATGTTTTTCGGGTGGCCCGCGGACAGAAAAACCGTCAGGCGGAAAACCCGTGCAGTGGGGACTACTGCACAGGTTTTCCATAGAGCCCCATTGTGCTAATTTTTGGCCGGTTTTTCAGACAGTCTGCAGACCGTCTGAAAAACCGTCCGAAACCCCTTGCCGTAGGGACATGCCCTTCCAGTCTCTGTATCTCGGTTGCAACCTGCTGATGACACTGAGACGCTAAGCACAGTGGCCACTTCTGTCTGCAATGGCGAGGTACTGTTGATCAATTGTAAAGTGTTGTCTTGGTCTCATGATGTCAAAATGTGAACAACATGATGAAGAGGACTCTTTAAATCCCAATTGCAATGGATCCCCTAACTTTATTGAGCGATTCAAGGATCAAACACCTGTTGATAATTCTGCCATTAAGCTCCTTGTTAGAGATCAGCAAGTTGTGAAAAAAGTACTGGAACATTGACCAGTTAGTTGGACATGTGCATTCGAAAGGTAAGAGATGGCCTCATTTAGTTCATTTAAAACATTTTTCAAGAAATGTTATGTTCATCCTCAAATTTTAACCAAAAGCTAAATATCCCTAAGTTTTGTGAGAAGTTTATATATACAGGTGCACAATTTTGGCAGTTTTCTTTAAAAGGCACAGTTTTTAGCAGTTAGTAGGTATTAACGTTAATGAAGTACACTTATAGTCTGATTGACTCACTGGCAATATGTCTCTGCCTCCAGCACCTGAGGTCTGTTGCTCTTTCAGATCCTGTTATACCTACATACAGACGCAGTGTTATGGTCACTAGCCCTACTTCAGGGACCAATACTCTGCAATTGAGCACTGTACCAGTGCTAATCACTTGGATGGTACTGATGTCACATGTGTCTCTGCTGTCACAGACATCCTCAATGTCACAAGTTAAACAGATGTCACAGATGTCACTGAAGACTCCCTTTTGTACCAGGAGTTTTCTGTGCTCAGGAGTCTCCTCAAGTACTCATCATTGAAATTGTCAGGAATTGCTTAGTTCATTCTTCTTACAGCTCCTTGTGAAGCTAATAGACTGAGCCCACAGTCCAGACTTTACTAAACTCCAGCCACTAATGGTGTCTTATAACCAGGCCAGGAATGCTCTCATTCATTTCTCTTAAATTTTCACCATGCAACTACATAGGGCTTGTCCCCACGGCTCTGGTTTTCATTCGGTTTTCGTCACTGGGTGACCGCCGGCAGTCCAACAAACATTGAACATGTTCTTCCGCCTGGTTTTTGCGTGGAATGTGAACATCTCAATGCGAGGGGGAAGGGCTTTCCTTATCCATTATTAAATGGGTGTCCTCACTTGTTGTTTTACAACAAGTCTGCGCTTCACATTCAGCTTTAGGGTATGTTCACACTGCGTTTTTTGGGCCATAGTCTAGCACGTTTAGCGCCCTGGAATACGGCCCTCAGAGAATCTTCAATTCTTCTGTCATTTAATAAAATGTAAAATATACTTGGTCGTTTGACACAAAGCGTATTTCACAAGGATAATTGTGAATTAGTCAATTGTGGCTGTAAAAGTAAGTGACCTCAATACCTGAGGCGTTTACACAAGTAAAATCACCACAAAGCAAAGTGTGATAGAATTTTTCTTAGTACGTTTCCAAATTCGTTGTGTGAAAATACCCTTAGTCTTTAACTTCATGTTCAGGCTGTGTTTGGTTCTTTTGATGCATTTGGCATATCTGCTTTTTTTTATTGTTATTTCTAGTTGAGTATGTTAGAGGTAAATTGATAATGGAGGGGTGTAAGTGTCAGGACACAAGGCTATAGAGCTCTAAATGGTTACATTTTATCAGTAGGGAACATAAACAAGCTCCTGTGCTGCTGATAAGACACAGTAGGAAATGTCCTCACCATCCTGGCCACTGCTGCTGGAGCACGGAGAGGTGGCTGGTAACCTAGGGAAGCTGTATACAGAAGCGCGAGATAAGAACTGCTCTAGCTCTGAAAGGAAGAAAATTCAGAACAGCCATGTATTTAGTAACAGTCCTTATTTACATTTGCCTACATGTTTAACGCTAACATGGTGAGAATACCCCTTTACGGTATGTTCACACGGCGTAATTGCCTCGTCTCCCCTGGCGTACAATATGATCGTATTGTACGCTGGGTGAGAAAGATGACAGGTAACTTTTTTGTGGTGCTTACGTGCCACTGATAATAGAAGAGAATGGGGTCGGCCCCTCCTGTCCTTGGAAGTACACGCTGATCTGCGCATGCTTCCAAAACTCACGGCGCACTGCGGCGCCTACAGTATACACCCCAGTATGCCGTGGGAACATACCCTTATTGTTATCAGTGTTAATGACCGTGCAGTTTTGCCAGTGCTGATTGGCAAATTCATGCAAACCCTAATCAAGCCAATTAAAAACACAGGTGCAACAAGGTTCTTGGCCACGTTGCGGCTGCACTGCAGTTCTCCATGTGTTTCCATCTTTATGATGCCCAGGGGCAAATTCCTTCTTCTTTTTTATTGTTGCCAGTACTAGGCAGTTGCTGCAACACAAGCGTTACAGTGAAAGAAGACACATCACATTATTCTGCAGCATCTTCCGCAAATTAAAGGCGTTAAAGCACACAAGAATAACAGTGAGGCTGTGTCCACACGGATTCCGACTTGAAATACTCATTTTAAACGGAAACTAATTTATCCCCATTGACCTCAATAGAAAATATGCTCTGTAGTTTATACAAAGCATATTTTATTGGTCGGTTTTTAAGAGGAAAAAAGCCTTAGAGCATGTTCAATCTTCCATTGTATTCCACGGGCAAATCCACATCCAAAACCTCATAGACATGAATGGGACTTGTTTTCTGACAATTTACCCAGCGGAAAAACAACCTACAATCCACGCAAAACACTCACACGAAATGGTTCTCAACAGTAAAAGCCGACAAGAATCCGACGATTACATTTTACATGTCGTCTGGACGTCCCCTTAGGCTATGTTCACACGGGGTAATGTATTTGCGCTGTAATACGGACGAGATTCGCACCGAAATTACAGTAATCCATAGTTCTCACAGAGAACTATGGATCATGCCTCCTCTCCACGCTCGTACAATACGATCGTATTGTACGCGCAGGGAGATAAGTGACATGTCAATTACTTGCGGCGAATACACAGCGCGAGTAGTGCATGTCAATGGGGCCGGCGGACTGCCGCCCCCCCGTGCTTCGGGAGTACGCGCTGATCAGCACGAGCTCCTGAAACACACGATGTACACAATGCACTCCGCAATACATCGTGTGAACATAGCCTTATACACATAGGTGTAACTTTAGGAGGGTACGGAGGGGACTGGTCCCTCCACTTTTTAGCCACTTAAATGAAAAATAATCCATATGAAAGCATGAGAATACGGTAAGTGAGGAGAGCAGAACAAAGAGGAGGAAGAAGTTAATCCTTTGCCTCCTATATTTCTATGCATCTTGGGAGGACAGAGTAAGTAGCAGCCTCAAATGTCAGTGCAGAGTGAGAGCAGCACTGATTGGTAGAGCAGGAGTCAGTAGGGGCTGCTTCACCAATCAGAACGCTGCTCATAGTCCAGCACACTCTGTATCTGGGGCTGTATCTCTCCTTCCCATTGTATACCACTTCCCCTATGCTCAGCCCTTATCAGAGAAGAGAAGTTCTTGCTGAATGCCAACTGCACCAGACTACAGGAGACGGGTATGGAGGAGACAAGGGTGCCAGGCGTTGTGTGTGCATGTGAGTAGGGTATGTACTGTATATGTGAGATATCTACATACTGCACATCCATGTGTCTAGCCATGTCACTTCTTCCCTGTACTTATGCACCGGAGAGAATGAAAGTGAATGGGACCGGCCCCACAGCATTTTAGAAGTATGGACAGGCCAGCGCGTACTTCTAAAACACCCGGCATATAGTAAAGCACACAGTACGCCCCGCTATACCCCTTATGAACATACCTTAAGGATACATTCACGCAGAAGATATGAATGCTGATTCTGTGGCGGATTCAGTGCTGGATCTGCCTCAGAACTGGCATCCAATCTGGTAGGAAACTGATTTACATTATACCCTATGTAAAATCAGTGTCATTGTTTAGATAACACTGACTTTACTTGAATATTTTCAGCGTGTACTGTCAGCGCCTACACAGAATTCTTCAAGGTGTTTTATGCACTAACAGCACTTATGGATAGGAGGCAGAAATCTGCCTAGGGAAGTCTGGGTCATTTGCTCATCGAAATTCTGCGTTTGCATGCGCCAAATTTCCAACAAGCAAACGACGCTGTCAGTGCCCGAAAAACCGTCATGTAACTCACCTAAGTGTGTAGTGTTTTCTGTGTTCAATATATGTATATATACACACACAATTTCCGGGGTACCTTGTCTAATGTAGTCTCTGGGATACAGTGTTAAATGTAATAATCTCTGGGGTACAGTGGGTAATGTAATCTCTGGGGTACGGTGAATAATTCAGTAATATCTGGGGTACGGTGTATAGTGTAATCTCTGGGGTATGGTGTAATGTAATCTCATGGGTACAGTGGGTAATGTAATATCTGGTGTATAATGTAGTAATCTTTGGGGTAAAGGGTGTAATGTAGTAATCTCTGGGGTACAGTGAGTAATGTAATCTCTTGTGTATGGTGTGTAATGCAATCTCTGGGGTACAGTGAGTAATGTAATCTCTGGAGTACAGTGAGAAATGTAATTCATTTTTAGGGTTCAGTGTGTAATATAATACATTTTTGGGGTACAATGAATTATATTATTTCTTGAGTACAATGTGCAATTCATTTGTAAGGTGCAGTTAGTAATGTAATGTCTTCGTCTACTATGTGTAATATAATTCATTTCAGGGCTGCAGTGAGTGATGTTATTTCAATAAAATAAATGTTTGGGTACAGTATGTGACATAAGTGATTCCTATGGGTACAGTGAGATTGGGTTCTTTTATTTTCCTCATTCTGTTGTGTGTATAACAAATTTAATGGAGTAGTGATGGGTAATAGTGATTATTTCCATCTCGAGGGGGAAATATTGTAGGTGGGTTGGTTCGGTTTCATGGTTTCATTGCCAGCGCTGCTTTTTAGTCCCAGTTCTTCTCTAAACTTCAGTAATAAAGAACCACTCCAACCTTTCGGATTGCACCAAAATGTTTGCCATAAGGACTCCGCCCGGACCTGCTGGGGGAGCTCAAAGCACTCCCCAAGACCTCCTAGCTGGGTTAGAGGGGGCCGCTTCACTGCAGGGAGAGGAGGGGAGAGAAGGGAAGGGAGGGGAAGTGAAAGGGAAAGTGAAGGAGGGAGGGAGGGATAGGAAGATAGGGGATGAGTGGGAAAATTGTTCCCCCCCACTTTTTGAACCAAAGTTAAGCCCCTGCTTACACAACATCCTTGAATGATATTGCTTGTAGCAAGCCCTTTAAAGAGGGCTTGACCCCTAGAGACATCAGGCTTCCTTAGATTATGTTCACACGGCTTATTGTGGCGCGTATAGTATGTGTCGCAATACGCCGTGTGTCTATGATGATGTTTCACTGTATATAGCTCATTATTGTAGCTACTGCAGGGTTCTACTTTATGCATAAACTATAGTGAGACTGACTCTTTTATCCTTAAAAGTATGAAGATTTTTAGGTTGATTTACATCATACACAAATTTGCTGAAAAAAAAGTAGACCATGAATTGGTAGTAGTTTAGCTACCGTGTCTCCCCGAAAGTAAGACAGCGTCTTACATTCTTTTTACCCCCACAAGTCCCACTATGTCTTACTTTCGGGGTATGTCTTATATTGGCAGGTATATGGCCCCATACGCAGGTAATAGGCAGGTATATGTCCCCCCATAAGCAGATTATAGGCAAGTATGGCCCCATAGGCAGGTATAGGGCAGGCTGTAGGCAGGGTATAGGGCCGGCTGTAGGCAGGTATAGGCAGCTATAGGCAGCTGTAGGCAGGTATAGGGCAGGCTGTAGGCAGGAAAATAGGCAGCTGTAGGCAGGTTTAGGGAGGTTTATAGGCAGCTGTTGGCAGGTATAGGGCCGGCTGTAGGCAGGTATAGGCAGCTGTAGGCAGGTATAAGGCCGGCTGTAGGCAGGTATAGGCAGCTGTAGGCAGGTATAGGGCAGGTATAAGGCAGGTTATGGGGCAGCTGTAGGCGGGTTTATAGGGCCGGCTGTAGGCAGGTATAGGCAGCTGTAGGCAGGTATAGGCAGGTATAAGGCAGGTATAGGCAGCTGTAGGCAGGTTTTAGGCAGGCTGTAGGCAATAATATCAAATAAAAAAACAAACAATCACTTACCTGGATCCCCCTGCCCCGGGTCTCCCGCGGTCTCCGTCTTGCTCTATCTTCTTCTCGGCACAGGCGGGTGACGTCATCAGGCCGCGCACGCAGCGTGATGACACACGCTGCCTTTTGCCGGGAGCTCCGGACAGCCGCCAGTCTGCGGTCGCTCGGGGGCCCCAATGCGGAGCACGGGCGCTCGCTCTTGCCCCGCAGTGGTATCCCTTACCTGTTGCGCTCCGGAGGAGTCGCATATAGGTGAAGGAATTGCGGACAGTGCCCGGGCCAGCGCAGCGCCCGGACACTGTGCGCTGTACTCAGCATTCAGCTATATGCGCTCCCTGAGGAGCCGCATATAACTGAAGTGTCCCTGTAGGCACCCGGGCCATCGCAGCGCCCGAGCGCAGACAACGTAGTTTACTACGTCTTACTTTCGGGGTACGTCTTACATTAGTCGACCTCCCTAAACTCCCCGCTACATCTTACTATCGGGGAAACACGGTAATAATGATCTCAGACTAGCAGTAGATCTGCTATGGTCAACATTGTGAAGGCTGATTGTCCAGCTGCTTTCTAGAAAACAGTGCCACACTTGTCCACGGGTTGTGACTGGTATTGTAGCTCAGCTCCACTGAAATTAATAGGGTTGAGCTGCAGTACCATGCATAACCTTTAAACAGATTTGGTGCAGTTTTTGGAACCACCAGCTGTGTTTTTCTAATCTTGGACCACCGCTTTAAGACATCGCTGGTTGGTCTCTTTGGCCAAATTCGGAGAGAGAAAACTGCAATGAAGTAATTGACAGGAAGTTACAAATAACTTACATTTTTGGAATTTTTTAAAATAACTTTTCTGTAAGACAGGTTATAGTTCAGCTTTGAACAGGAAATTAACAGGATATTAACACGTTGTACAGTATTGCTCATGGAATATTTGACTCCCTACCCCCCTGTTATCTTATTTTTGTACCCTATTAGTTTATTTCTGTAGCTAGTGTCACAGGCCTGTCTTTAGTAGCATCACTGAGGAGTTAGACGCTTATTTAAAGTTATTTGTAGCGCTGTGGTTTTCATGTAAGAAAATTGTTCTAATGGGATTTACTGTTAAACAACAGTGGAATAAAATCTATTTTTGAAACAGGATTCACAATTCACTGAGGCACAGATTGAATGTTGTTGGTTCATGGATTGTAGCATTCACACAGATGAGTCCTCTCTGACTGCCCAGAGGTGTTTTTTCCTTCATTAATATTTTATATGGTTGGATAATTAGAAATTAAAACATATAGGGGGACATGGATGAAAACTGTCTTGGTCCAATACTTTCCTTGTTGCCTATAGCAACAAATCAGAGCGTCCCTATCATATCTTCAGAGCACTATATGGAATGAAAGGAGAGCTCTGAATGGTTGCTATGGGCAACAAAGAAAGTCTAAGGGTATGTTCACACTGTGTAAGTTCGACGCGCATTTCGCCTCGTATTTGCGCTTAATACGCAATTACGGTAATCTATAGCTCTTATAGAGAACTATGGGTTATGCCTCCTCCCCCTGTGCGTACAATACGATCGTACTGTATGCGCGGGGAGATAAGTGACATGTCAATTACTCGCGGCGCGTAATGAATGTTCGGGAATATGCGCTTATCAGTGCGACTCCCAAATCCCCAAAGAAAGCTATGCATGACGCATCACCGGTCCCGCATGTACAATATGATCGTTTTGAATGAAAAGTGACATGTCAATTGTTAGCTCAATGTCTATGGGACCGGTGCCCGGCCAGCCCCCGTGCTTTGGAAAGAGGTGCTGATCAGACGCGCTCCAAAACACCCGGCGGATGCGCCGCAATACACCGTGTGAACATTCCCTAACAGGAAAACTACCACAGTAGATGATTTGGGGACCAGAAGTGAACACAAGGCAGGTGTACTAGCCACTCTTCCACCAGGCTCACTACGTAAACACACAGTCCACGGCACTCTTGAGCAAACCTTTTTTTCTTGAACACAAAATTATTTTTTTTTACAAATGGTTAAACACAAAAATGAAGCTGAAGTCTGACAGATGGAAGTTTTAAAGGGGTTTTTCCAGGACTGAGTTACTTACCTCATTATCAGTACGGGAGTAGAATATAAACAAATCATGCTGAGTCATGAAGGCTGCAGGGGAGAGGGGGAGGGGGTGAGCAGAGAGCGAGGAATAAGGGAGCGTCTCAAAACTTAACTCAAATAATAACTTAACTACAGTTGATTCTCTATACAGCAAGACACAGGCTCATACACTGCACTTTCTCCCCAGCCCCTTGAAGCTCATTCATTTTCCCTGTCATCAGTTAAGAAGTGTTTCTGGTCTGTCTAATGCAAGCTTTCAGGTAACTAAGGGGGATTGAGAAATGCTGTAGCTCTCAGAGTCTTCACATTTTGTAATCACATATATTTAGAAAAGTGACTAAATACCCATTTTGGAGGATCCCACGTCAACATTACATCGTGGCAAAACCCCTTTAAGCTTGTAACCTGTAGCACAGTCTAGCACACCTATTATTGCAGTTAGGACTTCTAGATTATATTTTGTATAGCTAGTGATTGCTGCTGGACAGCAAGATCCGTAAATTGCCTTCAATCTACAAAATGATTCAAACCATATCATTGTATAAGGAGAAGTTGTGCAACTTGCTAATGTAATATAAGTTTACATCCTTACCATTTTCAAGAGCTCTGTTTGCGGTCAGTAAATGAGAGCATGCTTGTTCAGAAACAGAAGGGAATACCTAATATTTTCCCCAGAAGATAGGCTTCAATCCTGTCTAGAGTAGGCAATTTTTGGAAGCTAAATTAATCATAAAAATTCTTCCTGTCTTGACAGCTTGTTGCAATTATCAATGTAGGTGAAATGCATCAGTTTTAAGTCGAGGGAGTAGATTGCCTACACTATGTATAAGTAGCAGACATTAGCCAGGATTTCAGCAAGAATGTTCTTATTTACTGACATAAAAAAAGATATGGGAGGTGAACCCAGCTTTACACACACAGTGGGTTGCAATAGTATTCATACCCTTTGAACTGTTCCTTATTTTTAAACGTTACAGCCACAAACAGAAGCATTTTGTTGATTATTTATGTGGTAGCGCAGCACAAAGTGAAAAGTGTTTATAAAGTGTAAAGAAAGTGATATCTGCTCTTTTAAATGTTTGTAAATTAAAAAACTGAAAAATGTGATGTGCATATGTATTCAGCCCCCTGTACTCTGATACTCCTAAATAAAATTGCCTTTATAAGTTACTAATTAGTAAATATGGTACATTTGTATGTAATTTATTCTCAGTATAACTACAGCTATTTTGTGAAGGCTTCAGAGGTTTGTAAGAAAATATGAGTGAACAAAGAACATCATGAAAACCAAGGAACACACCAGAAAGCTCAGGGATAAAGTTGTGGCAAAGTGTACTGCAGGGTTAGATTGTAAAAGATAGCACAAGCTCTGAACATCTCACAGAGCACTGTTCAATTCATCATCCATAAATAGGAGTATGGCTCAACTGCTAGTCTACCAAGACATGGCTATCCATCTAAACTGACAGCCCAGGCAAGGAGAGCACTAATTAGAGAAGTAGCCAAGAGGTCCAGGATCACTCTGGAGAAGCTGCAGAGATCCACAGCTCAGGTGGGAGAATCTGTCCACAGAGCAACTATAAGTCATGTACCCTACAAATCTGGCCTTTATGTAAGAGGGGCAAGAAGAAAGCTCTTTTTGAAAGCAAGCTATACAGTAAAAACTCCTGTTTGCAGTTTGCAAAAAGCTATGTAGGGGACACAACAAACATGCCCTTCTAGTAGGAAAATGACCTTAAACATACAGCCAAAGCTACAATGGAATGAATTATATCAAAGCATAGTCTTGTGTTAAAATGGCCCAGTCAAAGTCTATATCTCAAACACATTGAGAATCGGTGGCACCACTTGAAAATTGCTATTCACAAATGTTCGCCAACCAATCTGAATGAGCTAGAGTTATTTTGCAAAGAATAACTGGAAAAAGTTTCAGCCTCTAGATGGGCAAAGCTGACAGACATAGCCCAACAGACTGCAGCTTTCAATGTAGTTAAAGGTATCCTACAAAGCATTGACTCAGGGGGGCTGAATACATATGCATGTCAACACAGAGAGGCACTGGGGGCTGCATTTGGCCCTTGGGCCACATGTTGTGCACCCCTGGGCTAAATAGTGTTGAAACAGTGGTTGATTAGAGGTCAAGCAATGTGTTGCAGGACTTTGAGGAGCTGTAGAAGAAGGTTGTTTGTTTCAAGTCAGTCTCTGAAAGGGAGAGGTTTGGCTGAATCGCCAAGTGGGAACTAGATAGAGCAGATAGATAACAGGATGACTGCTAATATCCTAGGGCTAGGAGAGTCAGTCCATGGACCGGATTGTATGACAACCAGAATTCATAGGCCCCATAGCAAAATGAAATGAGCTTCATCACCTAATAACCATAAACTAAAAATGCTTCGTAGGTAGCGATAATTAAAAAGATACAAATAATACCATTACATATCAGTGAACACAAATAGTAGTGCTAGAGAGCAGAAAACTACCAACTACATTTCCCCTACAAAAAGGAACAATGTTCTTGAATCTGAGGGGACCAACCTCTGGGCCCCAAAGCAGTTGCTATTGCTGCTATGGCTAAAGTTTCGCCCATGTATGTTCTGTGGAGGCCTTGAGTCGGTATCATACTATGTGCATACCTCCCAACTTTTAGAGATTGCAAAGAGGGACACATCAGGCCACGCATCTAACCACGCCCAAACACATGACATCATACTAAGACACGCCTCTAACCACGCCCATAAACATACATGCCAACTTTTTAGACAGCCAAAAAGGGACACATTCTCAGGATTGCATTGTGTCCAATGATGAAATATTAAGTACATTGTTCTGTAATATACAGGTACTAAGCCATCAAATACTTTTTAAAGCAAGATAATCAGTTTATTGACGCAAATCTATTTCCAAATGAAAAAGAGGGACATTTATAGAGCATAGAGGGACAGAGGGACAAAGGTTAAAAATAGGGACAGTCCCTCCAAAATAGGGACAGTTGGGAGGTATGTATGCTCTGTGGAGGCCTTGAGTCGGTATCATACTACATGTACCATCAGCTATGAGATGGTTAGGGTTGAAGACTAAACTGTGGTTATAAAAATAACATCAGCTCAGTAACAGAGGAGTGATGATGTGGTCAAAGCCATAGAAGGCTATAGTTCTGTTGAGGGCTTAGGCACATCCCTGTCCTAGTAGGCCAGTAGATAGTTGCAATGAGATCTGATTGTCCTACTGGCCTGATTTGGCTGACTTGCCAAGAGGGACCAAGAGAGAGCTGTGATATAACAGGAAGACTACTAATATTCTGGGGATAAGAGAGTCCGCCCAGTGAGATCTGATGGCTTTGCCGGCCTGGTGTGTGGCCTGGTTAATAAACTTTACCCACTCACTTGTGGCATAGTGTTGTACAGAATAGATTGCCCCATTTTACAGAACAGACAAAACTCATCAGGATGATGCTACAGTAGGAAACAAAACATTTCCCTTTAACTATAGCCAGGTTAGTCAAGTAAAGACTTGGCCTAAACTTTTGTATGTGAGCGGAAAAGCTTCCTTTCTCTCCAGATCATCCCGGGTCGCAGGAGCATCCGTGCCCCGCAGGTGCGCTCATTCCCCTGCTTGTCCCCCTGTAGACTTACCTGACCACGCTCCTGCTGTAGACTCTGTTCCGCGGCACGCACGGCCCCGCTCCCTAGGGCGCGCGTGCACCGGCAGTGTGGAATGTAAAGGGCCAGCGCATCGGTAATTTGCTATTGCCGGTCGCTGCCCCTATTTAAGGCTGCCTCTTCCTGGTTACCCTGCCGGATCTTTAGTTTCATTAGCCTACTGAGAAAGCGTTCCCGTAGTCTTGTTTTGATTACAGTGTACCGTACCATTTGTCTCCGTTCCTCGACCACGAATCTTGCCGCCTGCCCTGACTTTCCTGCTTGTCCCCGACTACGAGCCTTCCTGACGATTTTGTACCACGCTACACCTCGGCTGCCTCCGCAAGCAAGTCACGTCAGTTGAAGCGACCTGGTAGAATCCCGCCGCAGCAAGTCCATCCCGCTTTGCGGCGGGCCCTGGAGAAAACTGGGACCTACTTGGATTCCGCTCCCTGGCGTGGCTTACACCATCGCTTGCGGTGGTTCAGAGGATCCACTACCGTTGCCCGTGACACAGATCCTGGATGCAGAGCTATACTCCCACCCATTGTGTGCTGGTAACATGTCAGCATGGCAAAACAGAGGACATCCTCGTAAACGTAGACAGTAAGTTTCCTAAATTAAGGAGAAATCTAGCCAAAAAAAACAGCAATGGTTGTAATAAGTTCTGTAAGGGGCCGTTCACATGGCTTATTTTGGGCACGGATTGCATCCGTATTGCGCTCCGTACTGCGCTGCAATACGGCTGGAATCCGTCCCAGCCATTACGATAATCCACAGTTCTCATAGAGAACTATGGATTCCGTCTCTCCTCCCTGCCCAGCGAATCCGCCGCGGGGGGGAGAAAGTGACATGTTCATTATCCCGGCGGGATACGTGCTGTGGATAATGCATGTCTATGGGGCCGGCAAGCAGCTCCCCCGCCCCGCCACTTATTCAAGCCGTAATTGCGGGCGAAATCCATCCCACAAAAACGGCTTGAATAGGCTGTGTGAACCGGCCCTAAGAATACATGAATAGATGTCAGAATATAAAGATTGACAGATGCCTATGAACACAGGCCAACATGAAGACGTCTTCAGAAATCACACATAATCTGATGTAGATGTGAACATATTGTAATTACATCCTCAAAATTTTAGGAAACACTCATCTAGCAAACTCTTACGAACATAATAAAAATATCTTGGGTAAAATTGTGCAATTAGCTGGAGACATCAGCTGCAGAAAAATAGCCTGGGTCCCATTTGTGTCTGGAAGGAAAGCTGGTGAAAATCATATGACATTTTCTTTATTCAGTCCTGGTAAATCACCATATGTTACTTGATTCTCAAATGCATTAAAACATTCCAGGATTAATCTCAAGCAGACACTATTAATCCAGGTGTAGAGAAGATGGCCAAAATCCTCTACCTCTAGGCCCAGCCACTAAAAAGACAAAATAGCATACTTAACCCTTAACATGCATCCCCCAGTGCTCTTCTGTGTGGCCCCCAGCCATCAGAACACAAACATGCTTTGAGCCTGTCCTCATACTTCAGAAAATAATATTCATCTTTTAAAAGCTGCATTCAGCAGAAGGCACTGCTATGGTAAGCATTATTTTGCAGGCATTGATATGGTGGCCACAGTCGTGGTGTTCACTATATGGCTAGCACTGTTATGGTGGGCATTGTTATGGGAGTCACAATTAAAATTGACACTGTATAGCTGGCACTGTTATGGTGGGCACCGCATGGCTGGCACTATAGTGCTGTATATATAATTTTAAGCCGCTTAAAGGGAATGTGTCATCAAAAATGACTTATTGTTTAAATCATGTTTTTATGTTAAACACATTTTTTAAGAATTTTTGGTTATTTTTTTTTAAATTTTTCCATATCACTTTCAGTATTTTTTTAATAGTTCCTAAGTTCTGCAGTTTTCACTTTGGCCACTAAGCCTAATAATAGTCTGACACTTCCGGTTCAGTAGAGAAAGATTGCCTGCTCATTGTCAGCACAAAAAGGGTCAAACTCAAAGGAGTCACTAGTGTGAATAGATAACACGGATCCACCAGTCACAAGAGGAGATAGTCACAGTTCACCCTTTTACCTCCCTGCACAGTGATTTCTTCCCAGGTCACAGAGCATGACTAGAAAAATAGAAGTCAATGGGACTGAGTCAGTCTTAAGACTCCTATGTGCATGAAGCTACTGTAAAGCATCTCTCTGACTGCTGTTAAAGCAGTGCAAACAAGACCTAGTGGCCAAAGTGAAAACTGCAAGACTTAAGAATTATTAAAAAATATTGAAAGTGATATGAAAAATTAAAAAAAAAACCTAAAAATTCCTAAAAAATGTGTTTAACGTAAAAACGAGACTTAAACAATGACTCATTTTTTGATAACACATTCCCTTTAATTGACTATTCCAGATAAGATTGTTTCTTTATTATCTCTGAATTTCTTTCCCAAGGGGTATTTGTTTCTTACACAATCACAGCAGATCCACAAAATCTACCATAACAATGTCTGACAGGTTAGTGACTCCAAATAGGAGGAGATGATGGAGAGGAGACGATATATGTGTAGTGTCCGCTCAAGTTATAGTTGTGAAAAACACTTCTGTAATCTCTGAAATCTACAATGAAAATAGGTGTCTCATATCTTCTTTCTGGAGCACTGAGCAGGGTGCCCCCCATTCTGATCTCTGGCAGTCCCTAAAATGGAACCAAAAAGCCATTTTGGGTATTTACCATAGAGGTCTCGGATGGGGAGCATTAGTAATATATATATGTAAGGTGGTAGCTGGGAAGATCCATAATGGTGTGTACATCAAAGCTAGATTTCTGGAATAAATTGTGGAAAAAAGTAATAAATAACATGTCACCAAGGTTACCTTGCTTGTTGTGTCAGCCACAGTAAGTGGTTGGCATCCTTTTAGCTAGTATGGTTGCTTCAGCCAAAACCTGGGACAGCTCTTATCGGGAGTAGGCAAGGTGTTGGGGAGGTGTCTACTCCCCATGTTCCAGGCCAGCGTTTGGCTGGCCTTTATAAGTCTGCTATTCAGCTGACTGGAGAGATCTGATGTCCAAGTTAAGGAGTTTGGCCTGAGAAGCAACTCACTGAAGATATCCAGGATCTCTCATATAACTGCTTGCTCACCAGAAGGTGTAGTGAGGGTAACTACACTGTATAGTCAGCGCTCAGACAAGCAGGTGTTTCTTTATTTCAATGTTTATGTTTATTTACACTTTTATGTTAGGCATGCGTTGAATACTGTGTGTGTGTGTATATATATATGTGTGTGAAGATGGGGAATAGATGACACATGTTATATGTGTGCAGGAGTATGTGTTTATATACAGTATATATATATATATATATATATATATATATATAATATATATATATATAGTATATATATATATAATCACATGCGTTGAATACTGTGTGTGTGGTGTATATATATTATATATATATATTTATATATATATATATATATATATACACATGCGTTGAATACTGTGTGTGTGTGTATATATATGTGAGTGAAGATGGGGAATAGATGACATATGTTATATGTGTGCGGGAGTATGTCTTTTTATAATAATATAATTATATATATATATATATATATTATTACAACATGTGTTGAATACTGTGTGTGTGTTATATATATATATATATAGAGATATATATATATATATACTCACATATATTTATATATTATATATATACACACATGCGTTGAATACTGTGTGTGTGTGATATTATGATCTATATATATATATATATATATATATATATTAGATATATTATATACATACACACAGTATTCAACGCATGATGTATTATATATAATATAAAATATATATATATATATATATATATATTTATTATATATATATATATATATATATATATATATAATATATATACTGTATATAAACACATACTCCCGCACACATATAACATATGTCATCTATTCCCCATCTTCACACACATAACAGACAGGACTGGTATCAGAGGAGGCCTACAGGTCAGACTGATACTAGAATAACTCTGTGAACTTGACTTTGTAATAGTCATACCAACATCTGCGTGACACTATTACAATATACTCTAGCACTAAAGTTTATCTAGCATAGATTGCTTATAGGATATTGCACTTACCAGTCCTCTGGAGGTCATTACTTCATACTAAAAGAAGTGGAGTCTGCGGATTTCTTTTGGACATGATAATAACACAGATTGTTTGTTTGAAAAGTATAAACCGTTGTAGTTGGAAGATAACCACATTCCAGTGGATAACACTATAAAATTCTGCTAGCATCTGTGCCAATTTAAACTTTTCCACGCAATATACATTTACTGCGAAAAACCTTAACAACCATAGCAACTTCAAAGAGCAAGAGGCGGTCATCACCAGCCGCCACTTGTTAGAAGTTTATAGACACCATGACTGCTGAAGCCATGACGTTGTAGGTTTAATCAATCAGCAGCCTATTACAGTGCACATATTTAACACAGGGGAAATTCAGTCTAAAGGGACTCATGGTATGTCATTGATACATATGAGAACATTTTATTGGTGAAGTCTGTGATCTCAGACCACCAATGCTTTCCAGACTGATCAGGGTGCTATAGAGTGAGAAAGACTTTTTGGCACTGACGTGTATGAACAGGGTTGTGTCAGTTTTCTGTTATGCTTTGAGCCAAAAAAACCTGTCGTAGTCCTGTCCTACAGAGTATGAACTACTGTATGCGCAGATCTGGAGCATATGCGCCATTTCATCGCGGTCGTGTTGTGCCAGATTCGTACGACGTCCCAAATTTATGAATGTGTAATGACAAAATGTGGCGCAAAACTGTCATTCCAATCCATACCCATTTCATACAGGCGAGGCTGAGACAAATATTGGCACAAACATTTACTGCATAAATTTATCTCTTGATAGTGCACATATATAAAGAGCAATGAAACACTTTTATACATACTGATGAGTGCTGCACTAACTTACTGAAAAGCACGACTGTCGAGGTGGCATCACTCTACATACATGTCCCCCATAGTGTTTGATATTTAAAACCAACAGTGATTACTTCATACCTTCATTGTTTATCACCATAGTTACCAATTAGTGCTAATCTTGATATTTTGTGGCTTACAACAAAATAAATGATTGTTTTTTTCTGATCTCTTAAGGAGCTTTCACACAGCGCAGTTTTAACTGTGCTCCAATTAAACTGCCTTTATTACCAGCAAGCTTCTTTCAGTTGTCTAAGTTGTTCAGAAAGGTGTTTCAAGTAAGTAATCAATGACTGTGTTTGAAGTCTTGTGGATTATAAAAACACTTGTTTCCAAACAGCTTAGAGAAAGAAGCTTGCTGGTAATAAAGGCAGTTTAATTGGAGCACAGTTAAAACTGCACCAAAACTGTGCTGTGTGAAAGCACCCTTATTACATAGAAAATCAATTGTTGACATTGCCAATGAATTGTGCTGAGTTTTGGATTTGGGTAGGGCTATTTCGGCTGGACCTGGGAAAATCATACAACAACTCACTAGACTTTTTCCAGACAGGAAAAAGGAAGATATCAATCAATGAATTATATACCGTATATACTCGAGAATAAGCCGACCCGAATATAAGCAAGAGGCACCTACTCGTGCCACAATAAACTGGGAAAACTTATTGACTCAAGTAGAAGTCTGGGTGGAAAATGCAGCAGCTACGGGTACATTTCAAAAATAAAAATGGATACCAATAAAATTACATACGCAGGTATAGGCAATTTAATGTCCCCCATAGGCAGGTATAGACAGTTATAGGTAGGTATGTGTCCCCCTAGGCAGGTATAGGCAGCTATATCTCCCCCATAGGCAGGTATAGGCAGATATATCTCCCCCATAGGCAGGTATAGGCAGGCATATCTCCCCCATAGGCAGGTATAGGCAGATATATCTCCCCCATAGGCAGGTATATGTCCCCCATAGGCAGGTAGGCAGCTATATCTCCCCCATGGGCAGTAATAGACAGGTATATGTCTGCCTCTGGCAGGTATAGGCAGGTATATCTTCCCCGTAGGCAAGTATAGGCAGATATATGTCCCCCATAGGCAATTATAGGCAGGGTTTGTTAAAAAATAAGAAATACAAGTACTACCCTCTCCCCTGCTGCTCCAATGTGTCTTCTTCTCGGTACAGGCAGTTTGCTGGCACAGCCCTCCCTGTACATGGCCGGACATTAGGGCTGCATATGCTGCTGCATTATCCAAATGCCACATGATTTTGAAGTAGGGTACTCTGGGGACATTTATATGGTACCAGGGAGACTTGCCAACTTTTCTGGGAGTCCAGGAGGATTCCCCCTTTTCCAGGAGCCTCCTGGAACTTGGCAAGCTTATCATACTTCTATCTTTACTTTTGTAAACTGCATATCTATTGCATCACTGACTGGAATCACTGCTACATCTCAGAAGTACTTACTCATCTTAATCAATACCGCATGAAGATTATTTGCAACACAAATGCTTCATAACGTTTGTCTGTGATAGGACACAAGTTCAGTTTGATGGGATTTGAATACAAAGCCTCCAGCGTTACATGACAGCTTACTCTGCCAGTGGCACTAAATGATTTGTCCTGATGATCTGGATTTACTTTGCCGTGCAGAGGCCATATGTGCCTTCTGTTCCAGTGCTCACAGCAGTAATCATGAGGCCTCTTTCTACAGAAAGATTTCAGTCTTGCCCACTAGATGGCAGCAGCCATTAAATTAAGAGCAAAGAGATATAAATAGATTATGGAGTTTAGAGTTCTTCTGTATGATGGGAAAAGCCTACATGTCTTGCAGTGTATATGGCTTTGTGGGGTTTAGCTTGTGCCATGTCACATGTCCTCTGTAGGGGTAGACGTACAATATTTAGAGCTGGTTTTATTGTTCTACTCTCTGACACAATTGCAGTAATATTGCTCATAAATACTATATAACATAATTTTTAAATCTATGATTTTTTTTCTAACTTCCTCACAAACATGCATGCATTTACATATAGGGGATATATGAGAGAGCTGTGGTTGCATTGATAGCTGTGACCTCTGGACTGCCATATTGAGCCATCGGGGATGTGTCCCATACAATAGCTATCGGTGACAGCGAGAGTAGTGGTAGTGATTGTGTTATCCACACACCACTGTGATAGGGTTGTAGCGTGGGGTATTAAAGGGGTTGCCTCACTACATTGATTCCTCTCACCTCAGTCCTGTTTTCTTGGTTTCACTTTGAATTCAGGGGCGTGTTTACTGGCTTCCACTAGGCTGCAGTAGAAGCCAGGTCTGTAGCTATAGCAACCATTGCTGGCAGCCTATCGGGATAGATCAAACAGGTCTGTAGCTATAGTGACCTGAGGAGCTGATGCAGCCTATACAAGAGGAGATATCTCAGAATAGGTAGGATATGGTTAATGGACACATATTGCAAAGTTACTTGTTTTTGCAAGATCTTTAACATAAAAAGCAATCCTTGTAGTGAAACAACCCCTTTAAGAGTATGTTCACATGATGTACTGCGGTGCGTACAGTATGTGTCGCAGTACAACGTGTATTTCGGGAGCTCACGCTGATCAGCACGCACTCCCAGCCCCATTGACATTCATTACTTGCGGCGCGTAATTGCCGCAAGTAATTGACATGTCACTTATCTCCCCGCGTGTACAATACGATCGTATTGTACGAGTAGGGGGAGGAGGCACAATCCATAGTTCTCTATGAGAGCTATGTATTACCGTAATTATGGGGTGCATTTTCCTGCGTATTAAGCGCAGTATGTCACGAAATGCGCTCCAAAATAAGCCGTGTGAACATACACTGAGAGTTCTTTGGGTTTCTGGGGGTGTTTGCGGTGAGTGGGACTGCCATCAGTCATCTATTAACCGTTTTAGGGCCTCATTCAGCTAACTTCCTATTTTTTAACATATCAGTGGGCCCCTTTTGGATTAGGGCCCCTGACAGGAGTTCTGCCCGCACTGCCCTATTGGCACCCCTGGTGTATCCTCCTTACAGCACACTTCACAAGATATAACAGATTCCACAGTTAAACCGGTTTTATTCAAGTCCATTTTCAATACAGTAACTTCATCAAACATCAGCGGTTACAGCAATTAAATGATTCCTGATATTCACACAGCTTAGCTGTTTTACATAGAGGTACCTCAGTTTTGACCAGTCGTATCCCACCACTACAGTGCTGTAATCGCTGGCTGCTCTCTTCACTGTCTCATGTGCAATGGATTTTTGGGCATGTAGGGGGTCGGCCTCTGTCCTCGGTTCACAGATTTAAGCTGTCCCCCTTTGTACTCAAATGTTCGTGTTCTGCCCGAAAACCAGATGGAAGAATGAACATGTTCTATGTTTTTTGTTACGCCGGCAGTGTCAAAAACCATCCGACGGAAAATCCGTTCAGTGGGGACCTGTACACGGATTTTTTATTAAAATCTGTGGGGGAGCGTTGCATGTCAGCTTTCAGATGGATTCTAAAACCGCAAACCATCTGAAAAACCGACCAAAATACCATGTCATGGGGAAAAGCCCTTACTGTTTCTCTCTCACTTCAGCAGCTGCCTCCACATGCAGTATACACACACACTAGACTAGACTGAACTCGTCTCTGTCTAGAAACTTCTACCTCCTCCTCTTTTCCCAGCATGCACAGCACCAGCTCTAACTCCTGGACACCTAGCTACGCTGGGTGCTGGTACCTCTGGTGCCCTCTAATTGCCAAAGAGAGGTAACTAATTAGTGTTGAGCGATTTTTATCGACAAAGTTGAAATCGGCAAGGTTTTTATGGTGATCGAAATTTCCAGATCATGCGATAATTAAGGTTAAAATCTGTGCATCATCTATTAAGATCGCACCTTTTTCGGCGCTTCCTGTAATTTTGGCGGCCAGCAAATCAGATTACAGAATAGAGCAGGGTGAGATGTGTGTGCGACGTCATGACTGGGATGTGAAATGGTTGCGATTGGCTGGAAAAATCACATGACCTCGTTTTACATAGAACAGCCCTTCCTGTTCAGCCTCAGTGTCTCTCAGCGTCTCATAGGGATAGGACCTGCGCTCTGCCTGTGGCCAAACAGCTCAGCGAAATTAGTCTATTTCTGCACAGAGAAACCTCTACTATTAGCTGTGATCCTTCCAATTTAGTTAGATTAGGGATTTGAAGATTTTATGTAGTTAGCTAGAGAATTTTAAAGCAGCATCTACCGCTGTAAATTCACGGCGGTGGGAGCGGGGGTGGGGGGGGGTGGGCCCCGCGGGCGAACACAGACAAGCTCTATCTATAAAGAACACTGGATAAAGTTCACCAAGACTTAGTGTAGACATTGTAGTGGAATATCTTTATTATTAACAGTTTGCTATTGAAATATTTCCTGGATATTGGGCAGCCTGAACTTATATTGGATACACATCATTTCTAGTAACAGCAGGTCTCTTTGTTAGCTGCAAAACTCCACTTTTATTATCAGTATACATTTCAGATAGGTGTTCATTTTCAATTTTACCCTTTACACCTGTGACTGTTGATATATCCACCTTGCAGTTAAATTACAATCCAGCAATCTTGTAGTCAGCACAGGTTGTTTGTTGCCAAAAATACCGTGTATCGTACGAAAACATCACAGTTACGTGTTTTTTGACTTTTGCGCACCCAGCATTGTTCATTGACGCAGCATCTACGTAATCATAAAACAGCAATTCTATATTAAACACAGGTGAATTGAAAGGTGCAAAAAATATAGTTTATTATACCAAAACATAACAGTTACGTGTTTTTTGACTTTTGCACACCCAGCATTGTTCATTGACGCAGCATCTACGCAAATCTTAAAACAGCAATTCTATATTCACCACAGGTGAATTGAAAGGTGCAAAAAATACCGTGTATTATACGAAAACATAACAGATACAGACATAACAGACTCCTTTTCCCGGCACTTTTTAATCTGGGGGTCAGACAGGTTTAAAGGTCATCCTGCGGTCCAGGACAGGTATAGTCAATGTCCAGTGAAACTAAAATGGTGGTTGAAATACTCCTTTTTGCGGCACTTTTTAAATCTGGGGTCATGCAGGTTTGGGGCTCATGCTGCGTTCCAGGACAGGGATATTCAATGTCCAGTTCAAGTAACATGATGGTTCAAATCATACTGCCTTCTGGCACTTTTTAATTTGTGGGTGATGCAGGTTTAAGGGTCAGGCTGTGGTACAAGACAGGGATAGTGAATGGTCTGTGACTTTTTTTCTGTGACTTTTATAACCTAAGTGTGTTGCCTAAGATGTAGCACGTATCCATTTGACTGTTGTGGCTGTTAATTCCAGCTTCTCCAGCCTTGTTTGGGTGTAATAATGAAGGTGTTGTTGCTCTACCATAGACTTTAATGGTCATCGCTCATAATCGACGCTCACTATCGAAAAACATTATCGATAGCGGCCGACTATCGACTATCGATCGATCTCGATAGCCAACGCAATCGCTCAACACTAGTAACTAAATAACACTTGATAATAACAGTGAAGCTCACCACCGGGTCACAACTGCACTTACCGACAGTGACTGTGTGCAGCTGGAGACAGTAAGGGCGCGTCCCCACGGCAGAGAGCAAATACCGGTCATATTAGCCAAACAGCATTTGCTCTGTGTTTGAGGCTGTGTACACGGCCGCAGAGGGACGGCTTTTCTCTGCTATTTGCGGAGAAAAGCCCTCCCCCCATCGCATTGAAATGTTCATATTCCGCCCAAAAACCGGGTGAAAGAATGAACACGTTCAATGTCTTTCGGATCTCCGGCGGTCTAAAAAACTGTCCGGCGGAAAATCCGTGCAGTGGGGACCGCTGCACAGATTTTCCATAGAGGTCCATTCTAGGGGTTGATGGTCGGTTTACAGACAGTTTTCAAAACTGAAAACTACCTGTAAAACCGTCCAAAAACCCTTGCCGTAGGGACAAAGTCTAAGACTTCTAAAGCAGGAGTGAGATACATTTGGGTCATCTATGTCAGTAGTGACAATGTTATTTTTTAAAAGTACTGAAACATAACAAAAAATCTACTCATTTGGTATCACTAGAATTGTACTGACCGGCAGAATACAGATAATGTCAATCATACGGAACAGTTAAGTCCATTGAAATAAAACTCTGCAAAAATGGCGCAAGTAGGTTTTTTCATATTCCACCCCACATACCGTGTTTCTCCAAAAATAAGACTGTCTTATATTAATTTTTGCTCCTAAAGACGAGCTAAGACTTCTTTTTAGGGGATGTTTTATTCCTCCATGAACAAGAATTCACATTTATTGTTGAACAAAACATCAATATGTATTAATATACTGTAGTGATTTCATCACAAACATCAGCATCAGCAGCCAAACTCTGAATTGCTTATTTTCAGGGAAACAGGGTATAATTTTTTCTTAGGATTTCCAAGTAAATTCTACAAATTAAAAACTTCCTGCACTCATGTCAATATAACAGGAATAACTAGAAAAAGCAGAGGTGATATTCCAATCACTGGTGTAGAACCACTCACAGCCTGACCAGGAATTGTGTGTCTGAAGCTGGCTATGGCTCTGTGAAACAGCATGCTGAAAACACCCCTCTAATGACTTTTGGGCACCCATGTCTTTTCTCTGGACCATTTTTAGTAGGTGCTAACCATTGCATAATGGGAAATCTCACAGGTTCTGCCATGTTGGAGATTCCTTGAACCAGCTCTCTGGTCATTACAACTTGGCTGTAGTCAAAATAACTGAGATCCTATGTTTGGCCATTTTTGTCTATTATATACGTGTGACCACTTGACAAGCAGCATTGTCACAAGATGAGCAATGTTAACCATGTCACCCGGTTTAATGTTATGGCCTAATGGTGTATATGAAATTATCTTATTGGTGAATTCCTGTGATCTTGAACCGCTACTGAATTCCAGATAGGACAGAAAATGTAACACTGCGTTCAAGGAAGACTGTCATTGATTTGGATGGACCATTGCTTGTGTCAGATTTTGCTTTTATTAATTCCCAGAAGTTTTGGCTTGCATTAGGTGTTCCCAGTACTCCTGTCAAATTGAAAAAAGGGTCTTACTGATATGGTGCAAGATAGGAGCTGGTAATGGGTGGGGGTCCTCAATGCTTTGGCTGTATGGAGCCCTGAAATTCCTTATGGCAGCTCTCGGTGTTCTTGTGAGTCTTTTCATTCAGCACTTCACTAGGTTCTAGACATGTACTGAGTTTAGAAGGCAATGATGTATAGCTTTTGGGTGGTTATAAACCCCTTTGCTTTGTTTATGATGGATAGTAGTAGGATGTACTTTATATCCACATAATAACGGGCTGGATACTATTAAACAATGATATCATACTGTGAAAACTTGAGATCCCAAGCAAGCTGGGGGCCAGAAAGAGTCTTTGAGGGCTGCATCAATCCATGTGCTGTCAGTTGAAAAGCAATGTACTACATATGAATCATCAGATTAGAACATGAGAACTGACTCAAGACTATGTGCAGAATCTCAGCTGCTTGCATCTATTTTGGCAGCGGAGGATTAAATACATACTAAGTAAATTATAATAGTGCATGGGTTTTTATAAGATTTAGATGGGATCTGCTAACAAGTCAATGCCTGACAGACCTTTTTTGAAAGGATGCAGTGTGAGAAAACATGGGTAGAGCTTTTTTTTTGGCCTTTTTGATTCTTACCTTACTAGTTGCTATAGGAGGATGCCATGATAGCAAGTACACCCAGGTTCTAATGTCTGGGTAGGCCAAAAAGAAGATACCATTATTATTGAATGGCACATGGTAGGTGGGCAGCTTGTGACCATATTGTCAGGGCTAGGTGGCGCTCGGCCTGCAGGGAGCAACAGTCTGTAGCAGCTGATCAGCGACCCCACCCTGATAGACACCCTGCTGGCAACTCTGTGAGTGACAGAGGCCCAGCCACTCTGGACAAGGGGCGTGTCACACCAGCCAATGGGAGGACTCGGAGGCCGCTCCAATCGACTGCTGGGGTGGTGTCCGGGAATCCCATTTAAACTCCCTGAAGGCTGAGTGCAGCGCCTGTGATATTTCCTGGCTGCCTTGTGTTTTTGTGCTTATCATGTTTTGCTTGTTATGTGTACCAGACCCCGGCTTGTTTACTTACCCTGGCTTGTCATCTGATTTTGTACTTCGCTCCCGTCTGTGTTTTGACCTCGGCTTGCTTACGTTTATCCCTCTGGTTCTGATTTGTGGCTTGGCGTTCCCGTATTGGTATTGACCCGGACTGTCTGACTATTCTTCCTCCTGAGGGCCCCAGCACTCGCCCAGTTGCCGTCTGCCGCCGAGGGCAGCACGTCAAGTAGGCAGGAACCGTGGGCTGGGTTCCAGTCAGGGCTCACTGCACCTCCCTTGACGTGACACATATTAGCACAGCACATGTAATGGTTTCAATTTATTAACACAGATGCCCAGAGGCGTAACTTCAAGCTCTTGGGCCCTAGTGGAAAAAGTGAAATGGGGCCCCATGTGCCATTTACAATACCGGTGTCTTCTTATGTGGCAGAACGGCTTGTGGGCCTCCTCAGACTGCAGGGCCCGGTAGCGACTGCTACCGCTGCATCCACTATAGCTATGCCCTGCAAAAACCTGTTAGTGACCATACATTCTAGCTGGCATGAAACGCTTTAATGTTCTGGAACTTAACTTGAAGAATAGTATTAACTTAATGCCTCTCGGTAACACAACACAGTTAGGCCATGTTCACACGGCTTAATTGCAGGAGCGTAATTACACCCCGCAATAACGCCGTGTGAACGGGGGCGGGGCGGGATCGGGGGGCCGGCACCTCGCCGGCCCATACAATGTATTATCCACGGCGCGTATACGGCGCTAGTAAATGAGAGGTCACTTGTCTCCCCCCGCGGCGGATTCGCCGAGCGGGGAGAGGAGGTGATCCATAGTTCTCTATGAGAACTGTGGATTGCTGTAATGCCTGGGCCGTATTTCAGCCCGTGTAGTACACCACGAATTACGGGCTGAAATACGTACCCAAATAAGCCGTGTGAACATGGCCTAAACTTACAATATAAGTTTTCCAACTCAACGTTTTGTCTGTTATCAGTAGGAGAGTGTCACCTACATTTAGCCCTATATCTGTTTCTTAACCAACACTCAAACAACTCCCATTTAATTCCATACACCAAAAGACTGAACTGTCCAGGCCATGCTCCAGACCTCAAGGTCTTCTTTATGAGCTCCTTCTCCCCTTCTTTATGAGCTCCTTCTACACTTCTTTATGAGCTCCTTTCTACCCTTCTTTGAGCTCCTTTCTACCCTTCTTTATGAGCTCCTTTCTACCCTTCTTTATGAGCTCCTTTCTACCCTTCTTTATGAGCTCCTTCTACCCTTCTTTATGAGCTCCTTCTACCCTTCTTTATGAGCCCTTTTCTCTTTATAGCCTTCTTTTATGAGCTCCTTCTACACTTCTTTATGAGCTCCTTTCTACCCTTCTTTATGAGCTCCTTTCTACCCTTCCTATCAGCGTTGTGGCACATGATACACATATGTCATCGGCAGTTCCTTTTTTTTTATTCATTCATGCACTGTATTACGTAGCGGCCATAACCAGATACCAGACAGAAAAAGCTACAGCACCATTATTATGTTCTACACAGTGAGATGTCCGGGGTCACAACTGCTGCTGGAACCGAGGGAACTGGACACAAAACTGTTCCCATAGGATTTTGCTGGCGTTTCTATACTAGGCTAGAGGAAATCAGCACAGGAGGCCATATGTGAAGTGGGCCTTAGATTCCTTGCTCACATATTTATACAAATGTTCCTTCTATAGTACGACCTCTTTATTTCTCCTAATTGTAAGGAATATGTGTGCCTTGTTTTTGCACTAGGTTATGGATGGATGATAAAAATGATATCTATTTGCTTTGAAAGTCTGCCTTGATATGAAGTATTTGTATTGGCTCATTAATGGCTTTGGAGCTTCCAGTAAAAAATGCACCTCCTGTTCCCAGACAAACCACCACCAATTTGTCAATGTATGTCAGCGTTCATTACTACCAATCAATATCTGTGAGCTCATTTCCTCTGAGCCTCAAGACATGTTGAATCCCTTGTATTATCAGTGGAGAACATGGATTTTGCCAGGGCCTTATGTCTGAGAACAGAAGTGCAGTTTGGTAGTAGTGCAAAGTATGACATCAGTCACTAAAAAAATAGAGATATACAATGTACTGTATGGCCAATGTTATATGTATGCCTGACCATCACACCTTTGTGAGCTTCCCGGACATTTCGTAACCATGGGGTACTGTGGCATAGGGCATTCTGGTGCACATATAATAGCATATATTGTCTTTTTTTGTAGGTTTTTTATGTGTCTGTAGGTATGTGTCAGTTAAAAGAGTAGAAATAATGCACACAATGATGTCACAATCCAGGGATACTGCGCACAGTGATGTCACAATACAAGGATACTGCACACAGTGATGTCACAGTACAGGGATACTACTGCATACAGTGATGTCACAGTACAGTGATACTACACACAGTGATGTCACAGTACGGGGATACTGGACACAGTGATGTCACATTACAGGGATACTGCACACAGTGATGTCACAGTACAGGGATACTGCACACAGTGATGTCACAGTACAGGGATAATACAGTGATGTCACAGTACAGGGATACTGCACACAGTGATGTCACAGTACAGGGATACTACTGCTTACAGTGATGCCACAGTACAGTGATACTACACAGTGATATCATAGTACAGGGATACTGCACACAGTGATGTCACAGTACAGGGATAATACACACCTTGATGTCACAGTACAGAGATACTGCACACAGTGATGTCACAGTACAGGGATAATACACACAGTGATGTCACAGTACAGGGATAATACACACAGTGATGTCACAGTACAGAGATACTGCACACAGTGATGTCACAGTACAGGGGTAATGCACACAGTGATGTCACAGTACAGGAATAATACACACAGTAATGTCACAGTACAGAGTTACTGCACACAGTGATGTCACAGAGTACAGGCATACTACACACAGTAATGTTACAATATAGGTATAATGTACTCACTGATGCTCAGAGATGCCACTTCACAGGAATTATACAAGTGGTTACTAAATATAACAGTACAGGGATAGTGCACATTATTATGTCATACCAAACGAATAGCACACAGAGAAAGGCATAGTGTAGACATGTTATAGAACAGAACTACTACAGATAGCAATTCTAATTCTGCATAGTGGGGTTAATATAAACAGCACAGAGGACCATTGGAATCTATAAAACAAAATGCATTCAATTTTCCAGGCCCCATCCATAATTGTAACTAGAGTTCCACAAATAAGATCCTGTTCGGTTTGACACAGTCTTGACTGTGTGTTTGAAAATATACGGGTATGGGATGTCCCGAACCCAAATTTGTTCTGTAACAATATCCCTATCTCTAACCATAATTATAACCTTAATCCTAAGTTAGGGTTAAAGGGGTTGTCTCACTACAAAGAATAGCTTTCAAAATGTAGGGAACTCTAAATGAAGATGTATTCCAAATATATTGCTTTGTTCATCTTTTTTTGGTAAGGAGCTATAAATGATTTTAATACCTTCTGAGGGCTTTCTAGTTTCCCAAGTGACCGACCTGTGTACTTCTCCCATGACACAGGTCGGCAGTGTGAGAGCTTGTGTGTTATCTGATCATTCAGACAAAAGACAGCAATTACTCTACTGTTTACATTAGCTCAGCAGCTTCTCTGGACCTCAGAGAAGTTAATTTATTTAATCTACACCAATAAGCAGAGAGGTCTGAATACACGGAGCTCATATGCTAATTACAGATAGCTTGACCAGGAAGTGACAGAGCAAAGCAACATTATTTTATTCATGCAGCGTATGAAACTTTTAGATGAGACAACCCCTTTAAGGTTAGAGTTATTTAAGGCATTTTAGGGTTTACCTTACTGGTCCAGCGATGCAACACCCTCCTTTGTTGTCTAATGTTCGGTACAATGTTATTTCTAATTTCTATAACAATGGGCCTATGTTGAAGTAACCATAAGTGACATTAGACACGGCACAATTTAGATCACAATGAGTGTGTCACATCTCTGGAACAGAAAGTTAACCCCCTAAAACATGTTGAACAACTCTATAGTGTGCCAAAACTTGGATTCAAGTGCAATTTGACTGTGACCCAAATCTGAGTTGCAACGCTAGTTGTCACTGATTGTACCTCCTATGCCTGAATTTTCAGGTTTGGATAGGTAGCATTTTTAGATCTGGATAGGTGTGAACAGTGTTGGACTGAGGTGTCTAGGGCCCACAGGTGGAGTGGTTTCTAGGGGCCCACCAGTTAAACTGTTTCAGGGCCCACCGGTGGAGTTTATTTTAGGGGCTCACCTTTTAGCTACTATTAATGACTGTAGATGTCTCCTATGCTCTGCTTCTTGTTTTTTGCCATTCTTTCTATGGTTTTTTGTCTTTTCTGAGAATGTATATAACTTTAGGTCTACCAGGCTCAGGGGCCCACCGGGGGATTCCCCTATTCCCCTGTGGGCCAGTCCGAGCCTGGGTGTGAATAAAGGATCCCCCCTGGTTCAGGACTGCAAGGGCGCCACTAGCTCCCTGCTTCGCTGTTGCTTTTCCTGCATCGCTCCTCAGAAGACTTTACAAGAGTTTGATATCTGGGCTTAGAATTTTTCTCTAACCCAGGCTGTTATAACAAGGTGGTGGCTTTAAAACTATAGTTGCCCCTGCAGGTGCTTGTCTGTGCAGAATTGCAGAGAATTTGCTGCGCATATTACTAGCTTCCAGCACCCATTATGTATGGCAGATGCAGAGATACAATAAGGGATGGAGAACAACCTGGTATGGACCCTTTTTTTGAGGTACTGCATGGTCTTGCTGTACACTCTCGCTGCTATGTTATGTCCAGTTCCATCTTAGGCTATGTCTACATGGCAACAGTAAAATGCCGTCAGCAATCCGATGATATTTTACAATCGCCATACCTCGGTTTTTGGTGTGGATTTTGCGGTCGGTATTCGGATTTTGTCCGATCCTTTAATATTGAACTGTCCTAGAATCCACTGTATTATGGCGGATTATAAAACATGTTTAATAAACCAGCGGCATGGAAAACTGACAATAGAAAATCTGTGCTATGTAGACTGCAGCTTGGATTTTCTATTGCGATCTATGGGTACTGGTTTACTGGTCTGTGGATTCTAAATGCTGAAAAATCTGGCCAAAAACCAGTTCTGTGGAGACATGGTCTTATTTGTCTTGTCTTTTAACCCCTTAACGACCGCCCACCGACTTTTGACACCGGCTGGTACAGGTCGTTCGTCTGCAGCGACGTCTTTTGGCGTCGCTGGAGTCATCGGAGTTTGCGGCTCCGGGCGCCACAGCAGCGCTGAGATCGGGGCTGTACTACACATCCCTGAACCCAGAACATCTCCTGCGAGCATCGGGGAGAGAGGAAACCTCCACTTCCCGGTGCCTTAACCCTTTGATTGCCGCAGTTTGTCACTGAAGGGCAATCAAAGGGTTTCCCTGCTTTTGGGTGATCGGAACGCCCAGTGACCCGACAGAGCCCGGGGAACAGCTGCACAGTCAGCCCTGGGGACCTAGAGTAGCCACAGGGCTGTCTGTGTAACAAGCCAGTGATCAGGCCAGACTGTGAGCTGCCCTGATCACTGCCTGTGTCAGACTGACACAGATTATAATGTATTAGCATATACATTACTAAGTGTAAAAAAAAAAAGTAACAGTTCTCCCTTCATGGGATTAAAAAAAAAAGTAAAAATCATAAAAATTGTAAAAAAAAAGTAAAAAAAAAATAAAATAAAAATAAATATTTAATAAAAAATAATTGTGCATACATTACACACACACAAAAAAAATACACATATTAGGTATCCACACGACTGTAATAACCTGTAGAATTAATCTAACAAGTTAAGTGTGAAATGTGAATGGTGTAAAAAAAAAATCTAAAAAAACAAAAAATCTAAAAAATTGAAAAAAAAATCTGCAATTATTTATAAGTGAATTTAAACTATTCCCCCATAAAGTACAACTTGTCTCGAATAAAACAAGGCTTCATAAAACTGTGTCATTGAAAAAATAAAAAAGTTACAACTGTTGAAACGCAAGGAGGCAAAAACAAAAAAAATTTCTGGTCATTAACTACTTTTCAGGTGTTCGGCTTAAGTTGTTAAAGAGAAATGTAAGCAGCATAGAAACATTTCTAGTTATATAAGAGTATATGGCTTTTTTAAGCCTTGTATAAGTTTACTGTGTACAAATATCCCATAGGGGAAGTGTAATGATTGCAGTAGAATTTTAATGTCAAGTATGTTAGAATTATTTTCCTATTACCAGCAGATTCAATTAGACTAGAAGTTTTGTTCAAATCTTGGGCAACTCATTTAAACCTTGAGCAGCGTTCACATACTCAAGCATTATTGTAGTTACAACCAGAGGCGTAACTTGAAGCCCTGGGGCCCTGATGCAAAAAGTGAAATGGGCCCACCAGCTGCCATGTGCCACTTCCAATGCTGGTATCTCCTTATGTGGCCCTTTTGGGCCCCCTCAGGCTGCAGGGCCTGGTAGCGACTGCTACCTCTGCTCGCCCTATAGCTACGCCCTTAGTTCCAACACCATTGAGGGATTTCACAAGTTATTCTTGCGGCATGGCCTACATTGAGGAATCCCAGGTTCAGATCATTTGTGGGTGGTGCGCACCAAAATACACTAACGACTATGAGCCGGTGTTATTATTTCTTCTAGAGCTAATAACCACAAAATAGGCAATATATGTGACTTCAATTCCTATGGCACATGGTGGGTTAATAAGAATGTTAATCTAAAGCAGAACACTTGCATAGATTTCTGTATCCTGAGTCAATAGGGATACTAATGAGTAGACCGGTTATACATTCATTGCATTATTTCTACAAATATTCCCATCCTTAGTCTCAAATCCAATTCCGAGCTGTTATCGGAAAAATTTAGACTGACGTCTCTATGAACATCTCTTTGAACATGAGCGCGAGGACACTGGTGAGATCATATCTAATTGACTTCAATTAGAATCAATAACCTCTTGGCGGACATCAGTCTGCCTTCATTCAGTTTTACCTGCATCCATTACCCTTTGCGCTCCCTAGAGGTGCTTGCAAAGTGAAGTCATCTTATGCTGATGTCATGCCTTGTAGGGAAGTAGCTGAGAATTACTGAAGAGACAGAAGGCTCTTGGCATCCAGTTTCATTGATGGAAAAATGTTATTCTTTGGTTTCTAAAACAGAAGCAATAAATTTGTGCCTTACAAATATTTACACTACTGTTTTTCAATTATTTCTTATCCTATTGCTGTACAGCATTCTTCCTTGGGGTGGAGGAGTTTAGCCAGAATAATATTTTGGAAGGCAAACGTGTGCATTGAATTGAGATTGCTCCATGCTGTATACAACCGCCAACCTACCCCCTCACCACATCTACTGCTCTCTTAACAAATGACCAATCTGCTATGTAAAAAAATTATTTGAGTTCACTGGTCTAGGAGACTCAATCTCCTGGCTCCAGCCTTCATTGTGTTATGCAGGGCTGGAGCAATGCATTTTGGTGCCATAGGCAAATGAGCCAAGTGGGCTCTTCGACCCCTACTTAGAAAATTCAAATACCTTGTCCTTACCTGCAGCAGCGCCCTCCCTGGCTAGGTGGAGTGATAAAAGAACACAGTTGCGCCATCATGTTATCTTTATTTTGTTGGTCAGTATGATTCCAATATATTTTTTTATTTGCTTTGCAGCACCGTTTTTTGGGACTAATAACTTTTTCATTTTTCCTTCTGTAGAGCTCTGTGAGGGCTTGATTTTTGCTAACTAAAGTGTGCTTTAAGGTTCAATATGTTTTTGGAAACCTTTTTGATCCAAAAAAGCATTCAAAAGTGCTGCGTAAAACACATCAAACATACATCCAACATACAGTCGCGTGTTTGGATGCGTTTTGACTACATCAGAAACGCACCCTATAGTTTTAAATAGAGCATCTACTGTGTCAAATGTATCAAGAATTGACATGACAATTCTTTGAATTTATCCAAAAGACGCATCAGAAAGACGCATGTAAACACGCATCTGCAAACACTCGTCTGATACGTGTTTTACATTGAAAGCAATGTAAATCACACTGCAAGTTGTTAGATGCCTGTATGGGTCCGTTTATTGACCGAAACACAGATCCAAACACGCATCTAAAAATGTATCCAAAAACGTATTGAACACACTGTGTGAACATACCCTTACATTGGGTCCATTTTTCCAGTCTCCAAATTTTTTATCCCTTTTTTCCTCCAATTTTTGGGAAGATAAAGCAACCAAAAAAGCCTCCCTAAAAAAAAGAGCTGGGAGTTTTTTTTTTATGCTGTTCACTCTGCAGAGTAAATAAGTTAATTTAATAGATTGACTTATAGGCCATGTTCACAGCTAAAGCCGATTTCGTCCGTATTACCGACGAGTGCGCCAATTACGCGAAAACGGCCATATTACGGAATCACAGTCTTAGAGAACTAGATTAGCTCTCTCCCCACCGCGAAGCCGACGGGCGGGGAGTAATTAATGTCATTTAGCGGCTATAGCGCCGTAGCATGATAGGTCAATGGCGGCGAAGTGCGCCCCCTCTTACTCCCCGCTCCCGCCCCGCCCGTCCACACGGGTAATTGCGTGAAATTACTCCCGCAATTAGCCGTGTGAAAGCCTAAGATATGGTTAAACTATTTGTTTATGTTTTATGTTTTTTATTTGCAAAATGGGAAAAGAGGGTGTTTTGAACTTTCAATATTAATTTTTTATATTTTAGTCCCCCTAGGGTACATGACCACTGGTAGGTGCGATCACTTGCACACTATTCTGCAATACTGTTGTACTGCAGAACAGTGTCTACAGCTCACCTATTAGGATATGTTCTAATGGCTTATTTGTCAGCGTATTGCGCTTTATACGTGGCAAAATGTGAGCCACACTTACGGTAATTCCTAGCTCTCATAGAGAACTATGATTTACGCATCGTCTCCCAGGGCATACAATATGATCATATTGTACGCCAGGGGAGAAAAGTGACAAGTCAATTGTTAGCAGCGCTTACATGCCGCTGACAATGCATGTCTATGGGGCCGGCTGGAATTACGCGCTGAACAGCGCATGCTTCCAAAACACCCGGCGTATTGCGGCATGCACCATACGTGCCCCAATATGCCATGTGAATATACCCTTACACTCTGCTCTTGGATGCCATGTCTACTAATTGGCATCCTGTGGGAGTCAAACGTAAAATGGAAGGCAGCGCCCCTCACCTGCATAACTGCCTAGATTCCGCAGTCTCATTAAATATGGAATTTAAGTTGTCAAACAGCTAGAATCGGAGATATCTACAATCCGGTCTCTGAGGGCAGGTGTCGGTTGTAACTGTCGGCCCACACTCGCTGTGTATGTGTACATCCTTGTGCTCTCTTTTCTGTTGAGGCATGAGGTAGCACCTGAGGTGGTCGTCTACCTCTGTCTACCTATTGTCCTGGGCCTGGTGTTAGGGGTAAGAGCTATCAAGTACCATACCTACTGGTCCAATATTCAGGGTTGTTTGTTTTGGACAAACCCCTTTTGTTAGAAGGGTCTTGCAACAATAAACTGAACACAGGTTGCTCTTCACCTGGGACGTTGATCAGTTGTATTTATGGAAGAACCTATAGCAAGTGTTTAATTTAGCATCAGCATCACTACAGGGAAAATGAGATTTTACATAGTTCCCATCAAAATCAATGGGTGATCCAGGGCCTGAACAATGGGTAGGTGAAGGTAGGCGACCACCTAGGGCGTCACTTCAGCCCAGGAAGAAAAGGGGGTTCAAGGAATGGAGTGGGCTGAATTTTCCATAGAGAGGAACTGTATGCCTTGTATGCCTAGCACACCAGAATACCTTGTTCCAGTCCTCGGCTAATCATGTAACAGTATATGCCTGGACCTTTACAGCAGGAGATGCTCTTTGCTCTCAGAATTTCCTAATATAATAATTATTATTATTTTTTTTTTTTACCCGAGTGTCTTTATATGACAAATTCTCTTTTAGATGTGTACTGGCCAAAAAGGTTTTAGAGTCCTTGGTATATTCAAGGTGACAGTAGTGTTAGTAGGAATTTGTACTGTTCAAGCATAAATGCTTCTGTTCTTAAAAAACTGATATAATCATTTTTTTGGGTTGGGGGAAAGTGGTTAAGGGATGTCTCCTTGTGTAATAACAAGTGTATGGATTATACACATTCTAAAAATAGGTAGCTCTGACTTTGCTCCCATAGATACCAAATAAGGTGCAATAAGTATTGAGGTGCAATCAGCTCAAGGCTCGTAAATGGGCTTTAAGATTAGTAAATTGTGGTGGAATTTTTGGCAACAAACAATATGGGTCACTGTTTAAATAGTAAAAGAAGAAAACTTTTTTGCCTATCACAGTAAAGAAGAAAAAGAAACTGCATATTTTGTGCTAAAAAATATAAAAAAAAGAAATTTGTTTAATCAGGAGATATGTAAATTTTTTCCAGTAATCTACTGTAGTATTAATCTGGTCATAACAGTGAGATTTTTTCTAGCTGATTTCTGGGCCAACCATCTTTTATCCATGGTGACTAGAAAACTATACCCCAAATCTGCTAGTGGGTGGTTAGATATGTTTAATTTCAACACAACTCTATTCTATTGTTGCCCCAAGTTTGGGGCACCAGTGGTGTCCGGTGGCTGCTTGTCCTGGCGGCTGATTAACCATTATGTTTATGGTGGAGATGGGGGAATTAGCTGTTTATCTATTCATTTTTAGGTGTCAATTTCTTACCATATGTCATATGTGAAATGCTTAATACTTTGTAAGTGAACTGGCAAAACATGATCTCATCCAGCATTGTGATTGCCTTTACACTGCTAGTCTCTAGCACTAACTCTGTTATACTTCTGTTCATTAATCTATAGTTCACCAGGCAAAAGACATAGATGAACACTGTTGGAGAGCCTGCTGTGTTTGTTTTCAGTGACTGCTGCTAAAAGATTGAAAGCTTTGTGCAGGTTTTAATATCCGTCTACATGAGCAGTTGCCTGACTTTTCAGATTCAACCGAGTGAACAATCTCAATGATAACAGCAAAAACGTAAAATACACAGTAATAGGAAATACAGCAAAAGAAGAAAAAAGAGAGATTATACCACAATTATTTCACTAATACGTTCTATTAGGTTTGTTCGAAAACTAATACTCATTTATTGACATGGAAAGTACAACAAATACAAGATGCCTATTGCACTCCTTGATGGAGCACCTTCTCCAAAACACTATTCTTTGGCATAGTCCATATTATGGCTATGCATGTTTCCCAGTGATGAACGATATCTTGCATGCCACATAAACATCTGCACCAATTTAAGGAGCTGGTATAATGTAGTTGTGTGGTCGGATGGTGAAGTGGGCCCGCTAGTGAGGTATCGGAGATCACAGAGACAGAAATCAATATGACCGCAGCAGATTTGGGGTCTTGACAGTACATAATGTTGTACGTCCGGTTTGGGGTCAGCACTACTGTAAATGGTGGTACATTAAGCAATCCTTGGGGGACATGTATGAAAACTGTCTAGGTCTAAGACTGACTTGCCCATAACAACCAATCCAAGCTTTTCTTTTCAATCCATATGGTGCTTTAAAAAATGAAAGAGGAGCTCTGAATGGTTGCTATGGGCAACAACAAAAAGTCTTAGATCTTGACAGTTTTCATACATTTCTCCCTTGGTATTTCATATTTTAAAAATAATGTTTATTAAAAGTTACATTTTAGTCGTGGTTTTTGATACTATTCTGTGATTTGTCTTGGCAGGCTTTACCCACAGCTCAAATCTTAGGATATCTAGCCACTGGTTACACAAATCATCAGGTTCACTCCGGACAGTTCACTTCTCATGTAGGGTTCATTCTGTTACCATACTTTTTTCATATGAAACTCTATCTTATCTGCAGCACTGCATTTCAGCCAAGCAGGAGTTGGCTGCCAGCACTTCACTGGTGATCCAACAGTCCTCTAATAGTGTAACTAGTGGCCCTCCATACCTGCATCCACCAAGCACCTGGCAACTGACAAGGGGGCGTCCGTTAGACTATCCTTCCCTCCTTAGTGACGGTTTTCATTCACTTTTCTCTCTCTCTCTCTCTCTCTCTGTAATCCTCAGCCTGACCCTATCTTCCTCTTCCTCTTATAGCATTTTTGCTTCTTCTTTATTTCTGTAAGTCCCCCTCAACTTTTCTCTACTCAGGCCTGGTGTCTGCTTCTGCTCTACTGCCAGTTGATGGGCACATGACCCCCTACGTTAAAACGACTTTAACTGGCAACAGAAACTCCCAAGTAACTGGCAGCAACTAATTGCTGCTTAATATAGCAGGCTATTATAAGTCTGAAGCCCCTTCTTCTACCCAGGGTCCTCTGGTATCTCCTAGTTGGCTGCAAGGCTTGATGTGACTGATGCTTAAGACATCAGTACCCCAAACAAAGAGCAAAGTCAACATTTTGTTCTTAAACATATATATTAGTTCTATGTATAGGCATCACAATATAATATAGAGTGGTCTTTCAACATACAATTTTGATTGGTTCTGGGACAACCATTGTATGTTGAAACCATAACTCTATGGGAAACTGGTCATTAGTCCTGAGGCCCCAAAATGTCACCAACATGCAACAATACAAAATGTAGATGAAAAAATGAAGCAGATGCTAATACAGATAAAGCAAGACTTTAGCTAAAACAACAGAAAGAGCTGCTGGAATCTGGAAATCATTTTCTATTTTGAGGACAGGAGCTTCTTCAGGTCATGTTCTATATATACATCGTTCCAAAAAATAGGGTCACCCTTACCTGGTGCCCAAATGAGCTGCTCATCCCAGCACATGTGAAGAGCAATGGACTGTAGAGAGGCACTATTAGGCTGCCAATAACTGCAATGCACTTCACTAATACAAGTAAAATGTTCATGAAAATTGTCCGGATCAGTGTCTCAACATACAGTGTCCTGGGGAAGACCAATGTATGTTGAAAATATTGTATCCTGAGTACATCGTATCTTGAGGGACCACTGTATACATTTTTTCAAGTCCACTTGGTAAAGTAGACGCACACTCTACACCAGTGAAGATGCCCACCTGGTGTAAACTTTGCAATACTCCAACATTGTAATCATTGTTTCCAACACATTGAAGCCAATATTCAGCTCCTTACCCAGTCCCATGGTCATAATCCAGAGATTTGCATGGATAAGCCTGTCCAGAATGTGGACACTGTTAAATGCGATACCCACCACCTCATTGTGCTAATATCCACTGTGTGCCATTCAGCAGGCATCAATCAATGTTAACGGGTGCAAATTTTTTTGCATAGAGAAATTAAACTAGACAACTTGGGCAACATTTATGAATTTTGCTGTTTAAACGCCAATTTTGATGCGGATTATAATAGCACAGAATGTGCCTGATCTATGAACCTGCTCTACAGTGGGTCATAAATCAGGTGCATTCTAGCGCTAAGATTACATTTCTAGCTCAGGTAAACCACTTTCAAAGTGGTTTTACCTGTTTCAGCAGTAATGCACCTGGAATTACCGTACTGAAGCGAGAAATCCATAGCATCGTAGGGTTCTAGTGCGCCCCGCTTCCCGCATGCCCCCTGAAATCAGGCACATTACAAAGTGCCGCGGGTGCTCTGTAATGTGCCTGATACTGGCGTAAGGGCAATTGAAAAATATAGCGAATGGTGCTGCGCCAGTTTTAGGGCTGAAAAGACGCCAGATATCTGGCGCAGCCCCGTTCACACATGTCGCCCCTTGTGTTTATTGACAAAGTGCAGGTGTAGAAGGATGAATTCTGAAGTGCATAGAGCTATACTTTCTGCTTGGATGCAATCAGAAAAATGATAGGACAGCGGTTTACCATATAGCTAGATATTGACCTAACACATACCACAAATCCAAGGGCAAAGAAATGTAATATTCTTCAATGGCTGAGTCATTCATCTGACCTCAACCTGATTCTCTCCACTTGCTAAAGAAGCTTGCTAAAGAAGCCGTGAGACGCACAAGCAAGCAGCGACTGAAGGCAGCATCTTAAAGGACAAAACTTGACTGTTGGTGAACTCCATCCGTTCTAGATATCAGTCATTTACTGCAAGTGATTTTCATCCAGATAATAAAAATAATCCTTATATTTATTATTATGTCAGTTTTCCCAATTAATTTTGACCCTGTGAAAAAGGGGCTATGTAAAAAACTGTACCAATATGAAGTATAATGACTCTCCAATAATTACCATATAAAGATTTTTATTCGAAAAAATAAAATATAAATACAAAAAATTCAGCTATAACAACTGAAACAACCTTAAAAACATTTAAAAAACACAAAATACCCCCCAATATAAATATTGGTAACACATCCCTCACCCAAAGTTAACAAACAGTAAATTGGAAAGATGCATAATAAATATACACATAACAGAACAAGTGATCAAAAATACGAAAATCCACAAAACCAAAAAAAAGTATGATAAAAATACAAAAACCTATATTTCAATTGATTACCAAAGTGGTGGATATGTCACCAAGGAGGATATTAGCCTGATATATCCACCACTTTGGTAATGAATTGAAAATATAGGTTTTTGTATTTTTATCATTATTTTTTTTCGGTTTGGTGCATTTTTGTATTTTTGATCACTTGATCTGTTATGTGTATATTTATTATGCATCTTTCCAATTTACTGTTTGTTAACTTTGGGTGAGGGATGTGTCACCAATATTTGTATTGGGGTGTATTTTGTGTTTTGGGGGGTATTTTGTGTTTTTAAATGTTTTTAAGGTTGTTTCAGTTGTGATAGCTGAATTTTTTGTATTTATAACTTATTTTTTGGAATAAAAATCTTTATATGGTAATTATTGGAGAGTCATTATACTTCATATTGGTACATGTTGTTTATGGTATGGTGACTTATACTCATGTTTAGACCAGTTTTTGAATTGGTATTGTATGTAAAAAACTGGCCATAATCCCTAAATGGTTAATGTAATATGTTTTAAAAACTCCTTGAATCAAAGGTGAAAGTTAATTCTTCAATCACACATTCCTGCCTTTTTCAGAAGTACTGTTTTGATGTACAGAGCCTAACGATAAAAATGATGCTAGTGTGTACATACTTAAGAACCCAATGACTAGATGTTAATCTTATTATTGATAAATTGTATTTTTCACTAGTAAAACCTTATGGAAAAATTTGTTATGCTAAATAAATAAAACCAATCGTTAGAATCATCTCTGAATGATCACATGGTACCTGAAATGACTCAGGGTATCCTATGTCTATTGATCTAAGTCATGAGGGAAAAGGGAAGAATGGAAATGAGACACCTGATACCAAAGCTTCCTAGTAGGACAAATTCAAGGGCACTGGGAATAGAAGTAATAGGTAGGCAGTAAACATCCGGTTAGACTAAGTGTTCTCATTGATTTTGACATAAAATTGTAAGGTCAATGCACAGGTAAGTAGCTAGCCAGCAAGTGAAGAGTCATTTCAGTCATCAGTCAGTTGATACCTTGGAAGCTAGAATATGAAGAACGTCTAAGGATCTGACTGGTAAAGGCTAGAGGATTGGGTGGGAGCATCTACTTTTTCTGGAATGCAGTTATTAGTAAAGTGGTGCAAGGATGGTTTCCCTTTGAATTGGTAACTAGTCAATGGCGTCCAAGGCTCATTGATGTTTGTGGAGAGAAAGTTAAGGGTATGTTCACATGGGGTATTTGTGGTGTGTACTTCGGCAAGTAATTGTGCCAAACTAGGCCCTGCAAATATGGTAAAAAGAATGTTACTGGCAAAATCACCGTCGTCATTCAGACAACTGTGATTTTATGATTGTATTTCTCAGCGTGTAATGTATGCCAGTAAAAAGAAGTGACCTGTCACAGTGTATTGCTGCTTGTTGTGTATAGGGCTGGGTAGCCACAGACCAATGAAAATGCCCATAATAACCCATGTCCACCACTGGAAGTGCTTACGATGATATGTCTGCATGACAGCTGGGGGCCTAGGAGGCGTTCAGAGGAGGAGGCATTCGGATCTGCCACCCTATTTACTTTTGTATTGCAGTGTAATATAAAAAAGTCAACCAGTTGTACGTTTAACTAAGGTGACAAAAATAAGTAACGTAAGGAAGGGAGGAATTATAAAAAGTTCAAATAAAACCCATTTATGACACAAAAAATAAACATAACTGATAACTATAAAAATATGAACCTTTGAAACATAGGGCCACATGTATGAAAACTATCTAGGTCTAAAACTCACTTTGTTGTCCATAGCAACCAATCAGAATCCCCTTTCATTTCATAAAGTGCTCTGGAAAAATGAAAAGGGCGCTCTGCTTGGTTGCTATGGGCAATAAAGTGAGTTTTTGACCTAGACAGTTTTCCTACATGCGGCCCATAATGTTATTTATTCCACAAGACAAACAGGGTAAAAAATAAATACCCAGGGCAACATGTATGAAAACTGTCTAGGTCTAAAACTCTCTTTGTTTCCCACAGTAACGGAGTCCTGATCACCTGACAGAGCAGGGAAACCCTTTGAATGCGCTGCGGTCACAAACCGAGGCAATCAAAGGGTTGAAGCACCTGGGAGCGGTGGTTTTCCGGCTCCTGGTGCTTCCAAGAGCTGTGCTGGGAACAAGGCTGTGCAGTACAGTCCAGTTCTCAGTGCTGCTGCAGCGCTGGGCTCCGCAAAGACGTCGCTGCAGGCGAACGACCTGAAAGACGGTGGGCGGTCGTTAAGGGGTTAATAGGAAAAACGATGTGTAGTCTACATAGGTCATTTTTTCTCCGCTCGTTTTCTGGCGCCAGCGTATTATAAAACATGTTGTGTAATACGCTGGCGTTTTGAGTTTTGCTGTCGGTTTCCCATACAATCAATTGTACCGGGTGATGGGGAAAAAACAAGAACCAGCTGTGGTTTTTGACAAAGCAGTGACAAAAACCGCGGTCGTGCATCAGACAAAATTTCTTTAGAATGTATTATTTATTTTACAGTATTCATTTTATGTAGTTTGATAATTGTCACAAATTACATTTTTATTATTTTAGTGGTATAAGTTGAGAAATTATTTATATTTTTTGCCCTAATGGCAAATCTAGTTAGTCTACAACAAAGTCAGACCACTTTTAGTGTGGGCTAGCTGTTCTGACAGTTCTGCGCCTACTTCTGGCATTTTACTTTCATACATGTGTCTAATTCTAGGAATCTGCTGCAACATGCCCCCTTATCTTTGGTGTATTATAAAGTGTTCATGCTGGCGCAGAATGCACTAAATTTGGGTGTACGACTCTTCAAACATCTACGCCAGGTTTTTGTGCTCTAATCACTCCGGAAAAGTGGTGCAGCCCCATTGATACGGGTCGCCCTAGGTGCCTCAGAAACGGAGCACCGGCTGTATGTTCCGAGATTTCCAATGGACTATACATGGACATGGATATATCTCCTATATGATGAAGAGGACATGGCTTCCATTCAGAAACCTGAGTATACCATTGTGTAAAGGCTGTTGTTCCTAATTATTAAAGCAGGGTTATTTTGTATATATACTTATCTACATACATTTGCACTTTTCGGTATTCAAGAAAAGGTTTTTGGTCTGTTTAACTGAAAGTACTTTGATGATGTGGACTTCGAGGAGACCCGTTTTCAGACCGTTGCGGTTTTGATATTGTCTATTGAAGTTGGTGCTACCTTTTGGGAAAAATAAGTGTTTCAGAAAGTCGCCAGACTTTTCAATGAGAACACTTTATATAAAAGTGGAGATCCCCTTTAAGCCAGACTTTAGCTTTTGCAGTTTAACATCTGTGGGTCCAGGCACACCCTATCTGCTGCTCATTTTTGGCGATAGCGGGTGGGGTATTTGCCACAGGCTTGTTTGTACCCCATTGCTTGCACAATATTATTTTCTAAAAATTGAGCAGCATTGGGGTTGATTGCCTTGACTTCAGTTATGGAATAAAAGTAGTATCTGCCCTTCAGATAAGTGTCATCCTGCAATTATCACGGCTATGACCCACTTGACTCTATCTGACTAGCAAGTGATCATGTCATTAATATTATACACAAGCTTTTGACATTGCAGGCCATACACGCAAAGACATTGCCATTATCAGATGATGTGGGGGTTTCCATTAGGGTGTTTTATAAGGGGGCTGTCTGAAAATGTACCTAAAGATAATACTGTACTCCGATAATACTCAGATAAAGTGAGCGGTTTTAATCTTTTACATTTGTTAGAAAATACTTGACCATTTCTACTGGCAATATACACGATAAGGCTTCGTCTACACGACAAGTAAATCTTACTTGTTGTTTCCTGTCGTTAAAAACCTGCAGGGGATGATGCAGTTTTCAACAAGTATTTACATGGTAGGGCATGTGGATTTAGGGGTGTTTTTTTAACTCCTGGTTTACAGTAAGAAATGAGCCCATTTAATTTCCATGTGATTTTAGATGTGGATCCAGATTAAAAACCACATACAAATGTTTGGGGCGCGTTTTACATGAGGTTTTTAGCCATCTCCATTGACATCAATAGTAAATTTCCATGCAAAAACGAATGAATTTGTTCTGAAAATATGCAATGTAAGAATACAACACAGATTTTCTATTGATGTGAATGGGGATTGTGTACTTCCGGTTTTAGATGAGTATTATAAATTGGAATCCGCATAGTTTCCAACTTGAAATACTCATCAGGTGGATGTAGCCTTACTTGGCACCACATAGGACAAAGTCTTCTCTGGACCCTTCATGTGCCTTTGATTCTTCTCACTGGATTGATTTAAGTGGTAGAGGCAGTAAAAAGGGGGCACACCTGTTACCAAAGGTCCTTAGTTAACATTGGCCAAAAGATCCAGAAAACATAATTTTTTAATAGCGACCCCGAGTCTAGCCAGCACCCCATTTTGCCAACCATACACTTACGAAAACGTTTCCCACTAATAATTACATGTAAGTGCCCCCCTCTTAGTAATTACATGACAAACATTTTTGGGGTTGAAGGTGTTCATTGCTTCAAGGTTATACAAACAGGCAAGTATTTCCGGGGGAAGTTTTTTACTACAACATTTGAAGTAGGGCGAAATTAACCAGGGCCCCCCATAAAAAAATTTGGGAAAACGCCCCCCATCCGCCATGACCACCTTTAACAGGAAATTCATAATATGGAAAGTTTAATAATTATTTTGGACTTAAATGCACAGGGACAATGCTCAGTGTGAGGTCACAGTACAGGGTGATGTGATGGTGCCGGAATAATGCCAACTGTGTGTTACAAAAATCCCAAAAAAAAAAATCCACATATTCACGGTACATGAAACACCAGGATGTCATGGTACATTTTAAACAACGGAAGGGTACATGTTTTAAAAACACAGTAGTAAAGGTACATGAAAACCCACATGAGCCCGGTACAGTGTTAAAAAACCCAGTGTGTCAGGGTTCAGTGATAAAAAACACTTTAAAAGTATGGACAGTGATAACACAAGTGGTCACGGTACGTGATAATACACAGTAATGCATGTACAGGTAACACACATGATGCACAGTACAGTGAAAACACAAGTGATGACAGAAAGGAACAATTTTAAATATGAGTCACGATGAATAATTACAAGAATTAAAAAAAATAAAATCTATAGAATTTCCCGTAAGTGATTTACACACAGTGCTTACAGTGAGTTGTGTCACAATTCTGGCACAATTGCACCAAAAATAATGAAGTAAAAATTTACCCCAAGTTAGTTTTTCAGACAGTTTCCAGCGTCTGCCCTGTCCACAAAGTAGCGAGCTTCGAAAAAAGGGGGCATAGCTTCAAGTATGCAAAAAAAATGGGCCCAAAATTTTTGGCGCTTTATGGAATAAAAGAAGCCTCTTAAGGGGGTATGATTTGCTAGACATTTTTAAACCTGCCCAGATTTATAACACTTTGAAAATTTTTCTAATTTAGAAGTCAAGAGTTGACACGTGAAAACCCCCATAGGCGTCACAGCGGGGATAATGAACAGTGAGTCACAGTACGGGGAAAAAAGCTGACAGTGATGCACATACATGTAATGCTGAAGTGATGTAACGAAAGGGGAAATGCTGAAGTGAGTCACAGAAGGGTTTATCGCAGGGATTTCAAAAGACGGGATAATGCGACAGTGCTTCACAGTACGGGGAAATGCTGACAGTGATGTCACAGTACGGGAAAGTTCACATGATTCACAGTACGGGGATAATGCAAAGTGAGTCACAAAACGGGGTTAATGCTACTGATGTCACATACAGGATAATCTAAATAGTGTTTTGTCAATGATGTCACATACAGGGGTAATGCTGAAAAAATGATGTCACAGTACGGAAAATGCGACAGTGATTCACTGGGGGCTGAATATGCCGACATTTTCCTTGTGTCACAGCCCAGGGGTTTAAATCTTAAAAAAAGTGTTTAAAGGGTTTTACAGGTTAAAAAGGGTTCCGTGAGTCACGTAAGGAAATGCTGTTTTTAAAAATTTGGTTTGTTCCCACAGAACGGGGATAATGCGACAGTGAGTCACGTACGGGTTTTTAATTGCCCTGATAAGTGACGGGCCCAAAAAGGGATGTACAGTTTAAAGGGATAATCTGAAGTGATGTCACAGTATTGGTAATGTGACATGTGTACGTACAGGGATAATCTAAAGTGATTCAATGATGTAAAAGTACGGGGATAATGTGACGTGATGTCCAGTCAGGATAATTACATATGTCACAGAAAAGGTTAATACATCAGTGTGTCACAGAACCAGGAAATTTCGAAAGGTGCCAGTACGGGGAAATACACTCTTTTTCACAGAACCAGGATAATTTCACGTATGTCACAATGGGATAATGTACAGTGAGTCCAGTGCGGATAATCTGACATGATTTCACAGTCGGGATAATGCTGACAGTAAAGTCACAGTACAGGGTAATCGGGACAGGTGTCACAGGCAGGGATAAAGTGACAGGAGTCACAGAAAGGGGAAAATGCTGACAGTATTCCCGTAAGGGGTAATACATCAGGGGGTACAAAACCCAGGATAATTCTCACAGTGATGTCACAGTACAGGGGTAATACACTCAGTGGGTCACAGAACCCAGGTAATTTACATATGCACAGTACGGGGTGTAATACACCAGTGGGTCAAGAACCAGGAAATTCTCACATGATGTCACAGTACAGTATGCCCCACTGATTTTATAGTAAAAGGGTTTATGCCCCTTTGTCATGTCACAGTAAGACAATTTTCCTGTTCATGTATTATCAACGTACAAGATCATCAGTATCTCACTTACAGAAATCGTTCACCCCAAATGTCATAGCAAAAAAAGAGAAAAATCCATTTTAAAATGTTACATTCCAGCTGTGACCTAATGGCATAGTCCATAGTTATTACAAACTCCCCTTATGTCTAATTTTGAATTCCCCCCTTATTTTGGGTGGAGATCAATGTTTCCCCCTTTTGACCGGCGGTTTTTCCAAATTGAACTTTACAGGGGACGGCTTTGGAGTCTGCAGAGTCTCACATTAAGCTATTTTGGGAGTTGTCCCAAAAAAGCACAATCCTTAGTATCCCTTACATTGTTTTTGAAAAAAGTTTTACTTATGGTTACTTTTTGTTATTTTTGGGGTTTTATTGATGTAGTTTTCCCCTAGACTTTGTAATGGTTAAGGGGTCCTTTCCATTGGGTGTAATTGAGTAGCACTTATGTTACGGTTTCCGGCCGGGGGAAGTGGATCCCTGGCCCAACCACAAGCGTGGTGTAAACCAGCCGGGGGAAGGAATCTAGTGGGTCCCGGTTTTTCACCAGAGCCCCCCGAAAGGGGGATGGACTTCTGCGGGGGAGTCTCCAGGTCGCCCCTTTACCCGGGGGCCCCCGGTTTGGGGAAAACTTTTGAGCCCAAAGGTGGAAATTTTTTTTAAGAGGGGTGGGCCGGCGAATTTTCCCAATTTTGGGCGGCATGGGCCCTTAAACCAAAAAACCCGGGGGGAGCGGCGGGCCCCCCGGGGCGGCCCCCTTAAAAAGGGAACCCCCAAAACCCAAGGTCCCGCGCGCGTTTTCCGGCCCCCAAAAAAAGGGAGACTGCGGGGATTTTGGAGCCGGGGCCCGGGAAAGTATTGGCGCGGGGAGGGCGAGGCCCGCCGCCCGACCCCCGGGGGGCGGCACCCGGGCCGGGCAGAGCGCCCCGCGCCCGCAGGGGGAGTCGGGGCGCCGGCGCAACAGTACCCCCCCTTAGCCCTCCCCTTCTTCTGGCCTGGAGGAATTCTCGGGAAACCACGGTCCAAGAGGGTTTCCTCCGGCTCCCACGTTTCCTCCTCGGGAAAAAACCCCTTCCCATCAATCAGAAAACCACCCTTCCCTTGAGGTTTAGTCTAGGATCTTTTTTTAAATGAAGATTTTGGGGGCCTTCCCTTCAGAAATGGGGGGGGTTGTCCTTGGGAAAAACGTTCAGGCCCCACATTTTTTAACAAGGAGCCCTGAAGGAGTTGGGAATACGCATTGGGGGTGGGGCGGGAGTTGTAGGCAGCGGGTTTGATGCGGGCGAGTACTTCAAAATGGCCCCACGAAAGGGGCCCAATTTGTACGAGGGGTCTCAGCCGAATAACGGGCCCGATACCCCGACCTTGTCCCCAGGCAAAACATGGGAGGTTCTTCAATCTTGCCCTTTTTGGGACCTTCATGGTGGGGAAAGCATGTGCAGAGACTGGCGATTTTTTTTCCAATGGAAAAACAATCCCATGAAATCCTTTCCAATGAGTCCAAGGGGCCCTAGGTGGGCAAGGCTGGGGCAAAACCCCCGGGTTTGTGGCGAGGGTCTTGTTACGAGCACAAGAAGCGGGCTCCAAATCCTTGGTCCCCCAATCTGGGGACCGTAAAAACGGAGATTAGAGGGGGATTTGCGTGTCCCTGGTGACCCCGCCACAAGAGAAAAGTGTCCCCATTTTAAAATTCTCCTTTCGGAGCGAGGAGGCCTAACTTCCCTTAGGGAAACCTTTGCGATTACTGGAGCCACCCAGATCAGCGTTCGGGGAAAATTTTTATGCGGGGGGTGCCCCCCCCCCCAACCCCAAACGGAGAAGGGGGAGCGCATCGGCCCGACGTTCTTCTTTTGCTGGGCCGAAAAGTATCTGGAAAAAGAAGGCGAAAGAACGGACCCCCGGCTGACGTGGGGTTAGGCGTTGGGCCGCTGGGGTATTGAAGATTTTTAGGTTGGGAGAAATGGTATGGGGGAGCGTGCACCTTCCAGAAGATAACGCCACTCTTCAGGGCTACTTGAAAACCCCGCAATCCCGGGCTTGATGGGTAATTTCCTTCCCAGGGGAGAAAGTCTTGGAAAGAAAGCACGGGGACACTTTTTCCTTTAGGTCCCCTTTCTCAGAAAGCGCCAGCCCCCCCGAGGAGGCATCCCCCTCCGAAAAATTGGGTTTCGGAAAACAGCCCGGTCAGGGGGCGCAGGCGAAGGCTGCCTTAAGTTGAGCAATCCTTTTTGGGGCCCCTGGCGGCCACTGCCTAGGGTTGGGTTCTTCTTGGTAAGTGCAATATAGGTCCACCAAAGGTAGAATAATGCGGATAAAAGCAATATAATTCGAGAAGCCCCGGAAGCTTGTATAGCTGTAGGCCCCCCGGCCGGGGCACTGAAAAACAGCCGACAACTTTGGCGGACCATCGTAACCCCGGGCCGAATACGTAACCAAGGAAGGGGCGTTTGGTGGAAGAGACATTTCTTAATTTTTCGTAGAGTGGTTGGCCCCTAGGCTCCCAAACCCGGCGGAATAGAGCGATGGTCTCCACATCGCAAGAACACCAAAATGTCGTCTAGGTAGACCCCACACACGGTAAAGGAAACCCGGGAAAATATCTTCACAAATTTTTGGGGAAAACTGCGGGGCATTTTCCAGACGAAGGGGATGACAAAAATTCAAAATGTCCCTCCCCGTGTGTAAAAGCAGCCCTTCCCCTCATCCCCCCCTGATCGGAGAGTTTTGGGCCCCTCGCAGGGCAAAATTGGAGAAAAATTTTTGCTCCCCCGAAGCGGGCAAAAAATTCCGTGATCGCGGCAAGGGGTAGCGGTTTTTCACCGTGATTTTGTTAAGGGCCCCATAGTCAACACGGGGCCGTAAAACCATCTTTCTTCTGCACAAGAAAAAACCCGCCCCCCCGGGGGGGAGGATTTGCTATAAAGCCCTCTGCAGTTTTCCCCAATGTAGGGGCACATGGCCGGTTCCGTACCCACAGTGGGTAAACCCTGCCCCTTTAAAGGGCTGGCTCCTGGGGTAATCGTGGGCAACATAGGGGCGATGAGGGGGAAGGCCCCCGGCCGCTTCTCCAGAAACTCCCGTAACCCGGGATTTCCCTAGGCAAAACCTGGCAGAGGCCCGGAGACGGTTGGGAGGAATGGAGCCCGGGCGAGGGGCCACGACAAATTCCAGCAGTCAGGTCCCCCCGCCCACGACCTCGCCGTCACCAATTAAACTAGGGCATGGGCTGCACCACGGGAGCCCAACAGGGTCCCGAGGAAACGAGACAGTCGTGAGGGGATCTTCTTATGCAGGCGCCCAGTGGAGGGTCACCGGGTTTGGTCGTACCGGTTGGGGCTCCAAGCAGTCCCCCGTGACGGAGGATATCACCCAAGGCTTCTCCAAATAAACACAGGAATGGTAAGGATAAAGGGCGGCTGGTTTAAAATTCCCCCCGGAACCGGGTCCAGGAAGCGGGGGCCTGGGAAAACAAACCCGAGTCAGTCCTTTCTCCCCCGCATAGTCGGCGTGGGGGGAAGAGTTTTTTCACCTAGGGGGGCCCCCCCCCAACTGTAGGGCGGCGTTTTCCCCCGTTGGGGGGGAAGCTCCTCCAAAAATGATCCGACTGGGGAGTACAGACATAGCTTCTGTGCGCGCCCCCGGGGGGTAATTCCTGCCCAAAAAGTGGGCTTGATCCACCCGAAGGGTTCCCCCCAGATGGTAGAGGAAGCGGGAGTGGAGGCCTCTGGAACACCGGGCCAGGAATGGCAACGGGGGGGTCCCGGTCGGATCTTGGCGGAGCTCTTCTTCCTCCTCGAAGCGCACTCAAGCAGTGGCCAGGGGGATTAATTCCTTAAAGAGGAGGCAAACTCTTGCGGCAAAAGGGGGTCCTTGATACGCGGAAAGGGCCCTTTTTTAAAAGTGGCGGCAGGGCGGGGGTCATTCAGGGCAACTCTGATGCCAGGTGCGAAACTGACGGTACTCTCCCCGAAGTTTTTACCCCGGGTGGTTAAGGTGCCCCTCTGCAAAGATGCTGGCTGGCTCCTCGAAGCATGCGGGAAATTTGCGGGAAGGGATCAGACCGCAGTCAAGGATCGCTCCTGTCCCTAGAGGGAGCCCCGCCAGGCCTTCCCCGGGCAACAGGCGACCACCCCGGAACGTTCAGACAGGAATTTGGTCCCCCCTTAAAATCAAGTGCATGGGACTGGGGGAAAAACCCCCGCAGACTTGGGATCACCGTCAAATTTGGAGGGAGCGACAAACGGGGTTGGGTCCCCAAAGGGCCGTGGGGAATCGGGACGGGAGCGGCCCCCAGGAGGAGGTGGAGGTTGCTGGGGCGGGGGACGAGGCTGCACCCCTGGGGGGTCAACTGATCAGCTGTTTGCCCCGGGGCCCTTCTGAGACTGTGGGTCACCACCGGGGGAGAGGCCGCCCACTGGGGACGGTACCTTGGGGATCCATGGGCCGGGGTCTTTGTTACGGTTCCGGACGGGAAGTGGACCAGACCCCCCACAAGCGTGGTGTAAGCCACGCCCGGGGAAAGGAACTAAGTAGGCCCCCGGTTTTTTTACCAGAGCCCCGCCAAAGCGGGGGTGGATTGCTGCGGCGGGGGTCTACCGTCGTTTTCCCCTGACTGACTTGTTGCGGGGGCAGCCAAAATAGGGGGGAAAATGCAGGAGGCTCGTAGTGGGGTCAGGAGAAGGTCAGGGCAGGCAGTATGGGTTTTGGTCGGGACGGCAGCGGTCAGGGCAGGCGGCAGAGATTCGTGGGCAAGAAAGAACGAGGGATAGGTAACGGTGATCAGGACAGACAAAGGAAGCTTTCTCGTAGGCAAGGCACTAAAGACCCGGGAGGGGGGGGGCGGAAGCGCCCCGGGAAATAGAGGGTGCCCCGGAATTACCCAATTTCCGGGCCCCGCCCCTTTAAATCCCAAAGACTGGCGCGCGCCGCCCTTTAAACACGGGACGCCGCGCCGGACAGCAGAAACCCCCTGCGGGCCGGTCGCCAAAAAATTGGCAATACCCCCTAACAATGGATAACATGGTGCTGTTTCAAGAAACAAACCCCCATGATTTGTAACCAAAAACCTTCCAAAATTTGTGGGGAAGAGCTTTTAAGAACCTACCTTTGAATTCGTAAAGAAATTTTTTAAAGAAATGCTTAAAAAGCAACATTTAAGGAAAAAAGTAGGCCCGATGGAAATCTAATGAGTCTGTTGTAAATCAGACACCAGTGTAAGGAACTGAGGGGTACTTGGCGCTCCCCACATTCCTTCAGGTTAGTATTGTTACTTTAAGGAATCTATTTATAAAGAGAAGTATATGTCATAATTTGTACAAAAATACCCTATGTCCCAATAAACTAACTAGCTGTCTTCATTAAAACTTTACCACTGAGAGCAACTAATTAAAACTTCAATTATGGCAGCAGAAATCAGTAAGCTGTGGCAAGAATGACATGTCCTTAGAGGATGATGACACCAATTAGACATCTATCCATAAGGAGGGGACCTAGTTTGGATTATTTTTTACTTTAGAAAAAAACAGTGTCCACAGAAGTCACATATAATCATAAATCAGTGGAAAGAAAAGACATGGCTATATTTCCTGTAATGTATACTTCCACGTACTTTACATTTGCATAGACGCATCCATTTTACAGCACTTTGTAGTATATTTTAATAGAAGTTGAACTTCCACCTTGCTGGTATAGACCTCTGGTGCCCCTTTACATCCCTTGATGTCTGTAGAGACCAATCAGTGTAAATTCTGCTAGTTAAATTGAGTGAGGCACTGGAGCAATGAATAAGCACAGTGTAACTGTGACACGTCAAATACACAGGGCTGCTCTTTTGGGTGTGCAATATATTTCGTTGCACAGTGTACATCAGCTGTTACTGATAATGGGATGACTAAAATGACCGGGCAGCCAAGCCTTGTAACCACCACCAATCATAATTTTAACTATATAACAGTCTGTTTTTCAGACATCGTGCAGCATGTTTTCTGATTACGTTGTGCACAGGGCTGCTCTCTGCTCACTATATATTACATAGTAACAAAGTAGATAAGGTTGGAAAAAGACACAGGTCTATTGAGTCCAACCTATAACCTTACAGTGCTGACCCAGAGGAAGGCAGAAATCCCTATGAGGCAGATGCCAATTGTCCCGTACAAGAGGAAAAATTTCTTCCCTACTCCACGTATGGCCATCGAAATAATCCCTGGATCAACGTCCTACCTCCAGAATCTAGTAACCATAACAAGAAAGACATCTAAAGCCGCCTTGTACTTGGTCACTGACTCCACCATCACAACCTCTTGTGGCATCAAGCTCCATAGTCTCACCGCTCTTACAGTAAAGAATCCCTCTGTGATAATGGTGAAACCTTCTCTCCTATAGATGTGCTCCTTGTCATTGCTACAGGCCTGGGTGTAAAAGGATCATGTAAGAGATCTGTGCACTGTCCTTTCACATATTTCTACATGGTAATTAAATCACCCAAAGCAGTTTTTTTTTTAAGCTGAATAACCCCAAGTTTAATAGTCTATCTTGATACTGCAATCCACCCATTCCTCTAACCCACTTGGTCACCCTCCTCTGCACTTGTCTAACTCAGCTGTGTCCTTCATATACACTGCTGGCCATATTGGTAGTATTTAAGGTTTTCTCACTACAAAGATTTGCTTTTAACATGAAGTGAAGACTTTTTTTCTACATACATTATTTTATTGATTTTTCTTTAGTCATGAAATTAGAGACATTTTATGTGCTCTGACTGCACACAGGTTTGTATGGTTCTTCGCTTCCCTTAACATAACTATGTTATTTAATTAGAGCAGCTAAGAGCAGGCAGTGACTAACCCCTCAATCCTGAGCAAACTGCTTATCTCTAATAAGATTAGCTTCTTTTTACAGTTAAAACCATTGTTTTCAGAACTCACAGCACATATACCTTGTGTTGACTGAAGAGATAACATCTCCTGCATTTGTTAGTGTAACAGCTCAGCTAATTACAGCGACACTAAATATGCTAATCACGGCAATATTTAGGTGACTTAATTATTTTGCCAACAAATAACAACAGTGTTATTTAAAAGGGTTTTGCCACAAAGGCATTTCATGCCTGGTTTGTCCTGCTTCAGCTATCTCTGAGCTAAATTGGGGTAGGGTATGATTTGTTCATGTGAACAAGCAGGCTTGACTTCAACATCACTTTCCAGACGGTGTGCCAACTTTAGTCAAACAAGGGTCGGTTTATATAAAGAACTGTGAGTAACTACAATGTATCTGAGTGGTTAGCACTTCAGCCATGCAGTATAGGGGTCCTAGGTTCTAATCCCTGCAGGAACTAAACGTGGATTTAGTCAGCTCTCGTCACTGGTTGTTTCCCCTAGAAACAAGCTGTACACTATGGATCACTAAGGAAGCAGCTAAACAAAAATGGTACAAAATGTTTAATGATGATGAATGGTGAAAATGTTTATTATTTAGTTTTCACGTTTCCTACATCAATTTTACTTTGTGGCAAAACCTCTTTAAGTACTGTACTGTTTTAAGCTCTATATCGTATGGTTATTTGGCCATTGTAAGTCTGTACTCCATGTGGAGGCACATGTTCAGAAGATGTCAGAGAGGACACTGTCCAACATGTGTCCTGCGCTTAATCTATTGTAATATAATTTGATTTATAATTTATTTTGCAGCATTTTTTCTACAGTTCTGATTTAGTGTGTTCCCTATCTATTAAACATTGCTCTATTCTATGCTGTCACTAGAGGGCAGCAGTGGACTATGAAAATACAAAGACCAGAGCTGATGCATAAATGTTAACTTCAATGTTTAACCTCTGAAAGCTAATTTTATGCCGTAATGTGAACAACACATGTACTGCTCATGTCCCATACCTGTTACTTTGTTTTAGAATTTATTATAAATTGACAGATTATTATTATCCAGTAGTATGTCATGTAGATGATATTTTGCTTTCCTACTACATTGGATATAGGAAATGTTCTCTACACATGCTGGGCCTCATTTAACAAAACTGTCTAATAGTAAGTCTGTCCTTGTTGCCCATAGCAACCAATCAGACCTCAGATTTTATTTTTCCAGAGCACTTAAAAAAAAATGAAATCAGTCTTACTGTAACGGTATGTTCACACAGCATACTGGGGCGCAATATGCGCTGCAATACGCTGTGTGTTTTAGAAGTACGTGCTGTCCAACAGGGCAGGCCGGTTCCAATCACTATCATTATCAGCGGTACGTAAGCACCATGAAGAAGTGACCTGTCAGTTCTCTCCCCCGGCATACAATACGATTGTATTGTACACCCGGGGAGACAAGACGTAATTCACAGTTCTCTCTGAGAGCTATGAATTACCGTAATTATGGAGCACATGTTGCGCGTATTGAAGCACAAATATGCGGTGAAATGTGTGCCGCAATTACGCTGTGTGAACATACAATAAGGCAGTTTTGATCAATGAGGCCCATTGTACTTAAAGGGAACCTGTCACATAGATTATGCCCCCCTTGCTGAGGGCAGCACAAGTTAGTGTCAGACCTGCTGTTCCCAGCACTGTGCCCTTTATTCTGTAAGATGCAGCAGTTTTAGAGCATTTACCCCTTAAATCTTATTCATGAGCAGGTGTTAGCCCCACCCACCAAAGGCTAGCTCCGCCCACTGACAGTTATTCACGTTTCTACCTATTCAAAGTAATAGGTTTATTAGTTGAGGTGGGCAGGGCTAGCCTCCGATTGGCCAGGTTTGAAAAAAACTGACTCTCTGAAGGACTCTTCGAATGACTCTTCTGGCTGAAAATTGCATATTTGAGCATTAAATACACAAAAACTACAGCATCTTACAGAATAAGGGACACAGCGCTGGAAACAGCAGGTCTGACACTAACTTGTGCTGTCCTTAGCCAGGGGGGCAAAAACTATGTGACAGGTTCTCTTTAAGCTAAGAGACATCGTTTGCATGTTTGGTAGTAAATAGCATACAAACATATATAGCGCTTATCGAGATTGAATGTTTAAAGATGGGGCAAGTAGGAGGCCAAATAATCATAGGTTTCTAAGAAATTGCAAAAAGTGCCAAAAATGGCCACAATCAGCTTAGCTGAGGTTGAGGGAACCCGAAAAGCATGGCTGCAGGCAAGACTCCACGGCCAGTAAACAATCAACGAAAAAGAACAGGACGCCAGCTTCCAAGTCAAGTATATATCCTGTTATCAGTTGAATAGAAAAATCCTTCTTCATTTAATTATATTTAAAAATCTGTGATATACACCGACATAGCAGCAGACTACAAAAAACAGTTCCACAGTATTGGTAGCATCACATATTGCTGACGCGTTTCAGTCACTGTAAGGTGTCCTTAATCATAGCATAAATCGCTATAGACACTAGTTACCTAAATATTAACTCCAACAATCACATGGTCCCAGAAACCAATGGAGAAGTGTTTAACATGTACCTATAGGAAGACAGAAACCAATGCAAAATAAACAAACAGATATAATAAAAACATTGTTAAAACACATGTAAAAAAGACAAAAATGTAAAGGAATGCTGCCAATATGAACTCTAATATATATATACTATATATATATATATATATATATATATATAATATATATAAATATATATATATTATAATAATATAAAATATTATATATAATATAATTATGATATATCCCATTTTACATTAAAGGGGTTTTGCCACGATGTAATGTTGATCGTGGGATCCTCCAAAATGGTTTTTAATCACTTTTCTAAATGTATGTGATTACAAAAATTGCAGTCTGAGAGAGCTACAGCCTTCCTTACATGCTCTTGGTTACTTCAAAGAGTCTTTTAGATACGGCCTGACAAGAGCTGGAGGGGCTTGCAGAGAGAGGTTCTTATCTGATGAGACTGAGCTGCAGAAGTTTTTAAGGCACCGGGTAGCAATATGTTTTCTTTTGTATACAGAATAAACTAGTTGTAGTGTTATTAGATACCTGCTTTATCTGATGACAGGGAACATGAAGAAGCTTTCAAGCTGCTGTGTAGAATAGGTGTTCTCTTTTGTATATAGAATCCACAAGTTATAGTTTGCTTATTTCAGTGAACATGTCACAGGAGCAGCAGCTTATGCAGCTCGTTCTCTGGCTGTGTGCTTCTCTCTCTTTCAGCTCTGTGATTTTTGTTTACATTACATTAGCATCTTAGCAGATAAGGCTCCTGACAGTGCAGTCTATCAGGCTGTGTCTTGCTATATTGACAATCCACTCTTGTACTGTTTATTATTTCACTTAAGTTTTGAGACTCTCCCTTGGATTCCTCACTCCTCACTCATCCCATCCCCCTCTCCCCTGCAGCTTCATGACTCAGGGTGTTTTGTTGACATTCTGCCTGTACTAAGGAGAGACCTACCTAAATGGTCTCTTGGCAAATCCCTTTTAAGTTCATAAGGTGTCCTTGAATTCAAATCATATATCCAACATGATTATTGACTTAATCATTTGTATTGCAAACCCCCTCCTCTAGCAGATTTATATACTTTTTATATGTCTGTGAATTTAAATGAACCCACATCTCCTCCATGGACAGACTGAAAATGATGAAAAACTACAGAGGGTCTAAGGCAATTGCTCAGTACCACATCAGACAGGTGTCTACTGTAATACAGCCCACGTACTGGAGACAGCACGGAATGCATTCTATAAGGTATACAACGTATTTGGTATTACAATTCATGTACGAAGAAATAAAGAAGGATTTTTCTATTTGACTAATAACGACAGGATATATAGTCGACATGGAAGCTGGCGTCCTGTTCCTCTTTTCAGAAATTCACTTGTTTCTAGGAGTGATAATAATGGAATATGGCCCCCTATCCCAATTGGTTATAGGGCTCCACGGCTACTTGCTATATTCCGGATGATTACAGGTAAATTTTTTGTAATAGGTAACCATGGGGCCCTATAAGAACACTTCAAAATGGGTCCAATTTCACAATTTTCACTCTCTGCAGTAAGTTAACAAAATGGAAAACTGAATGATAACTATGGTCTGACTCAGCACACGGTATCTTTTGCGCCTCTTCCTTGGCCTCTCACTCCGCATTCCACTATTCACTACACTATCTTATTTCGCTTGCACACTTAATTTTTCTCTTCTACTGCATGACACACATTCCTCCCTTTTCCCATTGCTTCTATCCGCACCTCACCTTTGAGGATTTCTCCTATGCTGGGCTCTTTACCACCGCTATTCCCGCTATCTTGGTAGTTACAATCTTTTAGTAACGATTTAAAGACTATGGACATTTTTGACATTGGAAAAAATGATTTGTGTATCTGTTAATGGGGACCTTATGTGAAGTGTCACTAAATTGCAGGCTGCAATCTCTAATAGTATTCCTTGGGTGCTCTCTCCTTTTTACAGATGTACCCTCCCCCCATACCTGAAACATTATTGTATGTGCTTACCATTGTGTGATCTGTTCTCCCTGAAATCTTGGTTGTTCCCCCCGATGTTCTTTATATAACGGGGATAGCAGAGATAACCACAGACAGTGTACTGCCAGCAGCTTAAAGGGACGTTTCCAACAGAAAGCAGTATTCCTGGACAACTATTTTTTTTTAGTATTTTTGGCATTTTTTTTATTTCAGCAATCCTATGCAATTAAAAATTACCTATTAAATATTGTCCTACTCTAGCTAGAGATAAAACTTCTGACTAGCAGGACAGACTAATTTCACTTTATTTCAGCTGTCACTTATGTCTATATAGTCTCATTACAGATAGTAGGTAATGACACAATGATTGCGCTATTGTTCCCTCAACATGACCAGTTAAGATTAGACTAGACCACTAGTCATGAGGCAATGACCATGAAAGGAAAATAGAGTAATCTTTTTCTGCACTAGGGAGGGGTTTTCTTTACACTTGGGGCTCATCCTCACAGCACAGGACAAATACCAGTCGGTTTATCCGGTTTGTGTGCCGTGCACGCGGCCGCAGGGGGGAGGGGGTGCGGGGTTTAAGAATGAACATCAACAATGTTTTTTGGGGCACCGGCGGTTTGACTGCTGTGGTGACTGCTGCACAGGTTTTCCATAGAGGCCCCATGTAAAAGTTTGCGGGGGGTTTTTCAGACGGTTTGCAAAACCGCAAAGCATCTGAAAAACCGTCAGCAAACTGATGCAGTGGGGACAAGCCCTTACACTTCTCAGGCCATAGCCGACCTGAAAAAAGGACCGTCAAGTTATCCTCTTACTGCTGTGCTATAAAAACTCACAGAAGGGAAGTCAGATACAATTATGTACATATGGGAATTTTTAAAAATTATATAAAAAAACAACCACCCATTTGAAAAAATAAAGGCATAGGATGCATAACATTTTGATGGTAGTGTCCCTTTAAGTGATAAAAGACATATTCATTCTTCAGGACCCACTTTGGAGCATAGATATTGAGGGTCCTAAGGTAAAAAATGAACCTGGTCCTGGGAACCAAGGGTAGGAGGGGGGAGGGGGGGGGGGCTAAAGCTGTTTCTGACACATAAGAAAATATCAATATTTTAAAAATGGCAGACTTTTTATTGTTGGACCTATAAATAAATGCCAAAACACAACAAATAAAATAATCTATTTAATTAATACATTCTAAAAAATATATTACAAATATATTATTAAGACATGATTGCTCTTCAAAACACAAGAAGGATAAAAGATGAACATAGGCAGTATCTAAAACATGCCTAGCATAGTGAGCAAGAAGACATAAACCTACATGAGGTGATCAAACAAGCACAATACATGGTAATACATAAAAGCACAAGTTACATTCTTAAAAATATAAACGTACGATATACAGATGTATGTGTGCCCCAACATACGTTTCGCTCATGTTTATGTTTATTACCTACATCTTTGTAGCCCATTTATAACTTTAGGTAATTAGATTTTACATTGTGGTCCAGGAACTTCAGCTTACACATCTGGGTATCCCATTTGGTTTATTATATATTTTTTCTCTTTTCTGTTTTAGTTCTTTGTAGTGTTTACTTATTGTATCATTGCTGTAAGGGTATGTTCACACGGCTTATTGGGGTACATACTGTATATGCCACAATACGGCGTTTTTTTTTTTTTAAAGCATGCGCAGATCAGCGTGTAATTCCAAAGCATGGGCGGGGTTTGCAGTCCCATTGACATGTATTGTCAGCGGTGCGTAAGCGCCGCGGGCAATTGACAAGCCAATTCTCTCCCCGGGCGTACAATACGATCGTATTGTACGCCCAGGGAGACAATGCGTAATTCATAGCTCTCTATGAGAGCTATGAATTACCGTAATTGGGCAGCGCATTTCGGCGCGTATAAAGCGCAATACGCAGCAAAATGCACGTGCAAATACGTGGCAAAATAAGCCGTGTGAACATACCCTAATAGAACTAATGTACCCCATGTTTCAACTTGATAAGCATTCAGTGGACTTGAGCTAATACACAGAAGCTAATTTAACCTACATTGATGCCCTGTAAAGTTTTACCATAGAGACTGAACAACAGCCTGATCCATGAATAAGATAGTTGTTTAAGACCTGCTCAGAATTCACCAGAGTCTCGGATCAGAACAGTACTAAATAAACATATTGGGGCAGATTTATTAATAGTGTTTAATACTTAACAGTGTGAACTTAGACTAGCGTTATACACTAAAACCCCGCCTTTTCTATTAACCTTACCCTTGGGGGGAAATTGTCAGGGGGAAGGGCTTTAAAAATCTCAAGGGGAAGCAGGCCCATTTTGGGCAATACGCAAATTTTAAGCTATAATCGCCCCAGGGTTGGCTGCAGCTGCGTTTTAACAGGTAAAGGGTTGGTGATCCCCCAAACAAGTTAATTTGTTTCCCCCTGATTACGGCAAATTTTTGGGGCCCCTTTGGGAAGCTTTGTATTATTTTCTAAATTTACAATTCCTTTTAAACCCAATGGGGCCGCCTCTTTGTTACTATGGGTTCTTGACTGCAAGGTTTTTTCTTTTTCGCCCTTGGGCAATTCGGGCCCCTCAGTTTTGGGGTTTAAAGTACAAAAAAAAAGAAAAAAATTACCCCCCCCCTTTCCCTTTTTAAAAAATTTTTTTAAAAAATTAAAAAAAAACAAAGGTTCCGCTCCGGTCCGTTATAAAAAAATGGCGCTGTGGCGAAAAATTTCAAAAATAAAAAAATTTTTGGGAATTTTTTTTTACGGTACCAAAACTACAAACCCCTACATTTTGGGTTTGCCGGATCGTAAAAACCCTGAAAAAAATACAGTTTAACCATTATTTTACCGAAAATTGAACGGGTAAAAGAAAAAACCCCTGCAAACATGGCAAAAAAAAAAATTTTTTTTCACAATTTGTCCCATTAAAATTTTTTTTGCGGTTTTCCCAGTTTTTCTTAGTATAGTAAAAACCCCATTAAAGTACTCTTGTCCCGCAAAATAAAAGCCTATGTGCATATAGGTGGAAAATAAAGAAGTTATGCTTTCAGAAGCGAGGGGGGAAAAAGACACCGTGTCACCAAAAAAAAACGCCGGGTCTTAAGGGGTTAAATCACTCCCCTTTTTGAGGCCACACCTCTTGTCAGACCAGGCAGAAGTATCTAGAAACTGTCTAAAATACATAATGGTGTAAAGCATGACGCCATTATTTTTGGTGCAAATTACGCCAGAATTCTTGCAATTGCTTTAATTAATGCGCCCCAGTGTTCTCATTGTCAGGTCAATAAGCAAGTTGAACTGCGCCTTTAAGCAGTATGTTGTTCATCCCTGAAAACATGTTAATATTTGTATAATCAGTATGATTTACTGTCTGAATCCAGTTGGCTCACTTATATATCATTATATTGTGAAATATTTATTTTTTACATGAAATATTTAACTAAATCCATGTATTTAACCCCTTAACGACCGTGCACCGTCTTTTGGCGTCAGCTGGTGTGGGTCGTTCGTCTGCAGCGACGTCTTTTGGCGTCGCTGCAGACATTGGAGTTTGTGGCGCCCGGCGCTGCAGCTGCGCTGGTGTCGGGGCTGTACTACACAGCCCTGATCCCAGAGCATCCCCTGTGAGCACCAGGGAGTGGAGGAAACCTCTGCAACCCGGTGCTTTAACCCTTTTATTGTGGCGGTGCGTTACCGCAGCGCAATCAAAGGGTTCCCCTGCTCTGTCGGGTGATCAGAACACCCTGTGACCCGACAGAGCCCGGGGAACGGCTAATCAGTCAGCCCTGGGGACCTAGAATGGCCCCAGAGCTGTCTGTGTATGAAGCCAGTGACCAGGACACACTGTGTGGTGTCCTGATCACTGCCTGTGTGTGAAAGTGACACAGATTAGAATGTATTAGCATATATGAATATGCTAATACATTACTAAGTGTAAAAAAAAAAATTAAAACAGTTCTCCCTTCCTGGGATTTAAAAAAAAAAAGTAAAAAAACATAAAAAGTGTAAAAAAAATGAATAAAAAAATAAATAATAAAATAAAAATGAATATTTAATAAAAAAAATTGTGCATACATTACACACACAAAAAAACTACACATATTAGGTATCCACACGACCGTAATAACCTGTAGAGTTAATCTAACAAGTTATTAAGTGTGAAATGTGAATGGTGTAAAAAAAATGGAAAAAACCCAAAAACAAAAAAACTAACCAAAAAAAAGTTCTGTGAACTTAAACTATTCCCCCACAAAGTACAACTTGTCCCGAACAAAACGAGGCCTCACACAACTGCGTCATTGAAAAAATAAAAAAGTTACAACTGTTGAAACGCAAGGAGGCAAAAACTAAAAAAATTTTCTGGTCATTAACTACTTTTCAGGCCTGGGGCTTAAGGGGTTAAAAGTGGAATTATTGTTTAATATCTTGGCCTCCAATAGTCATATTGTATAGTAATTTATCCTTGGGAGCTTTGCCTGGAGAGCTTAATGAAAGGGAACCTGTCACATAGATTATGTCCCTCTTGCTGAGGACAGCACAAGCTAGTGTCAGACATGCTGTTTCCAGCGCTGTGTCCCTTATTCTGTGAGATGCAGCAGTTTCAGAATATTTAATGCTAAAATTTGGCAGTGTACAGCCTGTTCTTCCAGTAAGGAATCCAGCTTATTCATGAGCAAGCATTAGCCTTGCCCACCTGCAGCAAGTCCCACCCACACATGGCTGATTAAACCTATGACAGTGGTACCTTGCTATAAGTCATGAACCCGTTCCAGATCCTTGGACTTATACCAAACAAACTTTTCCCATAAGAAATAAAGGGAAAATAATCTGTTCTTATAATAATGAGAATAGGATTTTTTTTAACACTGTTTAATTCTAAAATATAAATGGGTGAAATATATACTGCACATGAATGAAAACTTACCACATTTATGTATCTCTTTTCTGTCTCTTTTCTTCTGTCAGGTCCCTACTTGGACCTGGTTGAGGAACACCATGTTTAACCTTTCCTAAAAATCTCTCCAAAGAACTCTGATTCTGCCTTCTCCTCAGGCTGTTTTGGAAATGTGACATTGTTTGGTCATTCCAGACAATGCTATTCCGGCTTGTTTCAAATTTGTTGTTGCAAAGTTTTTGATATCCATCCATTTGGCAAGGAATTCCTTGACTAATGATGTAGGGGCTTCCTCAACCTCCTCCTCATTAGGTGTAGGCCACACACCCTTGAGTTGTATACCAGACAAATAGTTGTATACCAAAAATACTGGAAAACAACCACTCACACACTTTCTATGAATGAGGGAGGTGGTTCCTGGTATTATAATTGTTTACAGATAAGGCAATACAAAGAGTGTCATTTATACACTTATATGTTGTGCACCGGCTTACAGCTTATGACGCCTCTACTGTTCGATTGGGCTTTCAGGTTGCTGTTATGGCTAATGAAAGTGGAGGAGAGTCTGTTGTGTTGGGGCAGTGAGTTCCAGAGTATGGGGGAAGCACAGGAGAAGTCTTGGAGACGGTTATGTGAAGAGCTGATAAAAGGAGAGCAGAGAAGAAGGTCCCGTGAGGAGCGGAGATTGCGTGAGGGGAGGTATCTGGAAATTAAGGCAGAGATGTCTGGAGGGGAGAGGTTATGGAGAGCCTGTAGGTCATGGTTACTAACTTGAACTGGATTTGCAGGGCAATGGGAAGCCAGTGTAGGGATTTGCAGAGGGGAGAGGCAGAGGAGTGATGAGGAGAGAGGTGGATAGAATGGGCAGCAGAGTTGAGGATTTTTTGGAGGGGAGCGAGGGTGCTAGACGGGAGGCACATAGAAGGATGCTGCAATAGCCTAGGCAGGAGATGACAAGGGTCTGGACAAAACATTTTTGTAGTATCAAAGCTAAGGAATGAGCGGATTCTTGAGATATTTTTCAGGTGGTAAGGGCCTGGATATGTGGTTTGAAAGACAGAGAGGAGTCAAAGGTTATCCCAAGGCAGTGAACTTGCAGGACCGGTGGGAGTGTAGAGCTGTTGATTGAAATAGAGAGATCAGGTGGGGGGATAGAGTGGGAGGCTGGAAAGATGATGAATTCAGTTGTCTCCACGTTTAGTTTCAGGAGACAGGAGAAGAAGAAAGAAGATATGGACAACAGACAGGTACCGCTGTACTTTGAAAAGGTAGAAACCTGGTAGGTTTGGCTAAATGTGGGGAGGTGAGGGTAAACACCTGCTAATGAAAAAGTTTGACCCATCTCTGGCAGAACAGGTTGCAAACTGCCAGGTTTCAGTGTTAAATACTCTGAAACTACTAAATCTTATGGAATAAGGGACACGGCAATGGAAACTGCATGTCTGTCACAAACTTATGCTGTCCTCAGCAAGGCATAACGTATTTGAAAGGTTCTCTTTAATACTGAATATTCTTTTCTGTGACAATGACTAAATAAGTCTTCATTTCCTAAACTTGGTATGTAGAACTGAGAATAACCAGGACATGATGTGAGTTATAAAAAGGTAAAGCTTAGTTGTTGCCCTTTTATGTCAATTACCTAATCCTTTCTAGAATCAAGTTGTTGAACTTGATGAAAATATTTAAAAACTCTTGCAGAATGTAAAGCTATCATATTACATAAGTCATTGGGTCACCGTGCTTAACATCACAAGTCAAATGGAATTTACATTCCATTTACAATGTAAATTCTGGAGCAGTTACTTAAATAGCAGCAGTAAATTACTTCAGAGAAGAGTGTTATGAAAACTATAGCTTTTAAGCGTACAAAGGTTGTCTCATGAGCACTACTCCACTTTAAAGTGAACCTGTCAGGTGGTTTATGCTGCCCTATCTGAAAGCAGAATATGAAAGAGGGAGACAAACTGAACTCTAATATACAGTTGAAACCAGAAGTTTCCATACAATATATAAAAAGACACATCTGCATGTTTTTCTCACTCTCTGACAGACAATCAGAATAAACCTTACCTGTTTTAGGTCAATTACAAAACCAAAATTGTTTATATTTCCAAATGCCAGAATAATGAGAGAGAATTTTTAAGGCATTTTTATTACTTTCTGCTAGGATTACTGTGCCTTTAAACCATTTGGGACAGCCCAGATGATGATGTCATGTCTTTGGAAGGATTTAGGATAGTGTCAAGTCAAGGAGGTACAGAGAGCCCTGGACTGGAACTCCAGCCACGACCAGACCCAACCTACTAGATCGTGCTGCCCGTAGCCAAGACCGGCAAGACATCAACTGGGCGACAGTCCTCGCTGCTAAAGTGCTGGGGCCAGTCAGGAGGTAGAATAGTCATGAACATTCCGGGTCAAAACAAATCAGAGGTGCCTAACCACAACAGAAACACGAGGGATAAACGTAAACAAGCCGAGACAAACACGAACGGGGAGGGCGAGTACAAAAAGGAGATGCAAGACATGGTCAATGTAACAAGCCAGAGTGTCAGATGACAACGGGAAGCAAATAACAAAGCAATCATCACAAGTAATACCAAAGTCAGCCAGGACTGTCCCACATGGCGCAGAGCACTCAGCGAGCACAAGAGTTTAAAATTTTGGATGTCCAGAATACGCGCCCCTGCAGCTGAATTGAGCGGGACCTCCGGGTCCTCCCAATTGGCTGGAGCGACACGCCCCCTGTCCGGAAAGTTGCTGGGTGTCTGTCACACACACAGCTTCCATCAGAATGACTGTCAGGGTGATGGTCGCTGATCAGCTGCTGGCAGACGTTGCTCTCCTGCAATCAGAGCGCTCGCCCAGCTCCTGACAGTTACCCGCCCCCCTTTAGGAGGGACCACTTGGACCCCTTCCCTGGTCTGGGTTTGTCCTGGTGAGATTCATGGAACTACCCGTTCAGGTGATCAGCATGGATGAGGATGTCGCCGCACCCATGATCTGCTACCGGACCATAACCCATGTCCAGTGACCAGGTACTGCAGCGACTTTTGGACTTTAAACGGGAGTTCCACGATTCGGGCGACTTCATATTCTAACTCCCCTTCTATACAAACTGTAGAGGAGGTTATAGATGCGGATGTCCACAGGCTGAATATACCTCTTAATAAGGCACGATGGAACATGTATTAGTATACGGAGAGAAGACACTTAATTTGAGACGAATAAGTCCACTGGGGGATAGATCGACCGGGGGGCCTGAACCCATATGTGACCTACAAATCAAGGAGGCCTTAGTTTACCAGAGGGAACTTTCAATCGCAAGAGATTTCGGGTGGATAACGCATACTTTATCCCCAATACCAAACACCTCTAGAATTAACACATAGTAAGACCGTCTATCAGAAAATTTTACTTCTGGATGTTTCTTGGTATAAAACACACCTAACACACACATTTCTGAACTTGGGGGGAGGCCCAGGACTGTGCACTTAGATCCATTAATGATAACATCCACCCAGCTGTGATTCAGACTGTAGCACTGTGGAAAAATACGTATGCCTCGGGTGAAAGCCACTAATTTGCAATAAAATGGTGATGATACCCAACGAGCTACTATTAGATTGATTCATAAGGCAAATTCTGTCACAATGTAAGTACTTACCATCGAACCAGCCGATCAGATACACAACGGAGTTTTTTGCGTTACTATTTGATTTACCCGCCTCTGTCTGCCCATTAGTCTCTGGTGGAAGGCAGAGAGAAGGGACAGGGGTATAGCCCAGCAGACCTTGTAAAGGGCTCTCCAAAACCTGAGACACGAACTGAACCCATCTGTCAGAAACAAATATTCTCTTCGTTAAATAACCAGCAGTATGACAAAAATGTATGATAAATATTTCGGCAAGTTTTTTGATTACAGTAACCCATTAAAGGAACAGATGCACAATATCTGAAACGTACCACTACTACCCAAAAAACCGTATTTAGGGGCCCTCCGCAAGGAGGAAGGTCCATCATAAAATCCATGGAGAAATGGGTCCACGGACGTTCAGGTACAGGTAAAGGGCAAAGTTCGCCAGGAGGACGAGTTCTGGGAACCTTTGCCCGAGCGCAGACTTCACAAGATGCCACATAGGCCTCAACATAACGAGACAATGACGGCCACCAGTAATTACGAGAAATCAGACTCTTTGTGCCAGATACCCCAGGATGTCCAGATAACACGAAATCATGAAATTCTTTTAATAATCATAGCCGGAGCTGAGTGGGGACAAAGACCTTCACAACAGGACAATTGGCAGGTCGCATATCCTGGTGGGTCATAATCTCAGTGGCTAAATCAGGGGAAATAGCTGAAACAACAGTCTCCTTGGGCAATATAGGTACCGGATCCTCTGTATTGCCCAGTGTGACAGGGAGACATCTGTCAGCACACTGTTGTCCCCATCTTGACTAATTCACCTGAATTCCAGTCAAACACTGGGTTATGTTTATGAAGCCAGGGCAGCCCCAAAACCACATCAGCGGGCAGCCCCTCCATGATAAATAAATACACTTCTCAGCATGAGGATCCTACCAACATCTCGAGCTCAGGGGTACAATATTGATTGTGCCCCCTTTTCAGAGGAGTATTGTCAATTGCCACAACCGCGGGACTCAGAGGAGGCCCCAAGGTAGGCCTAGACGTTTAGGAAGGACGCGTTTACAAAATTGGAAGCTGACCCAGAATCCACAAAAGCATTCCCAGAACCAGACAGAGACAAATTGAGATCCTTAACGGGAGCAGGAACTTTTTGGATACAATAGGGAAAAACCTGTTCGCCTAGGCGCAAAATCACATAGGCGCTGGAGTTTTTTTAGGCCTGGGCTTCCATTTGAGCACTCCCAAATGCATCTTCGCCACAGTAGAAACACAACCCCTGGTTGCGACGAGTATTTCTATGGTCACTACAGCAGTTGCGGAAGAAGCCCCCCCTTGCATGGGTTTCCCCTGGGTTTAAATCGGAAACAACGGGGTTTTGAGGTGACTATGGTGTGGACCACCGAGGGAAGCCTTTTCCGTCGTCTCTGCATAAAACTTCTGTCCAGACGAACGGCTAGTGCCATAGCCTCAAACTAAAGTATCAGGGTAGGTAAGCCACCAATAAATTCTTCACATGGTCAGATAACCCTAATCTAAACTGGCATCTAAGAACTGGGTCGTTCCACCCAGACGGAACGCACCGGCGACGAAATTCAGAGCAAAACTCCTCCACAGTCCTTTGACCCTGCCTCAATGGGTCACTGAGCCTCGGCCACACTTCCCACCCGGGGCATCAAAAAGACCCCCCAAGGGGGCAAAAAAACCCGTCCAAAAGACAGTTTTTGGGAATCAGCGGTAACAAAACCCCCAAC
>JAODAL010016607.1:0-80177 GCA_025379985.1 Phyllomedusa bahiana | reverse complement strand
TGCTGACCAGACGCAGCCACCACTTTCTACAACAACACCATCACTTCCACTCTTGACAGTCACCCCTCTCACACACAACAGAACCCGCAAAATCAACAGACAACCCTGGCACAAAGACTCCACCAAACAGCTGAGGCGAGCTTCCATAACTGCTGAACGCCGCTGGAAGAAGACCTGGTCCACTAAGGACCAGGCCTCATGTAAACAATCCTTACATACATTTAAATCTGCACTCACCTCTGCCAAACAGTACTACTTCACTACTTTCATATCCTCCCTGTCTCACAACCCCAGACAACTTTTTTACACCTTCAACTCTCTCCTCCGTCCACCAGCACCTCCTCCATCTCTCCTCTCAGCAGATGATTTCACCACTCACTTCCTAAACAAGAACAACCTCATCAGACAAAGCCTCACCCCGCAGTCCCCTCCGCCTACCTCAATTCCTGCAGTGTCCCCACAGCAAACCTCTATACCTGCTCATCACTATCCCCCCTCCCCAACTTGCTTCTTTACTGTCACTCATGACAAGCTTTCCTCTCCACTGTCCAGCCATCCCACCTCATTCCTGACCTTAGGTTGAAGAGATGGGTAAGGGCTGGGATGATATCAGCACTATTATTAACTTCTGGCAACTTTCCTTCCTCATTTTAAAAAAAAAGGGGCTATCACACCCATCCTTAAGAAACCATCTCTTGACCCCTCCTGCTTGTCCAACTATTGCCCCATCTCACTGCTTCCATTCACCTCTAAACTCCTTGAACAGCATATTTATCTTCAACTGTCCTCAACTCTCTTCTCGACCCGCTGCAATTGGGCTTCCGACCCCACTACTCTACAGAAACCGGCCTAACCAAAGTCATCAATGACCTAGTAACTGCAAAAGCCTCATGCCACTACTCTGAGCTTCTCCTCTTATACCTGTCCTCTGCCTTTGACACTGTCGACCATTTACTCCTCCTACACATCCTCTCCCCCCTCGGCATTACAGACTTGGCTCTTTCCTGGATCTCCTCCTACCTCACCGGTAGAACATTCAGCGTCTCTCACTCTTGCACCATCTCCTCCCGCCCGCTCTCCGTTGGTGTTCCCCAGGGATATGTCCTGGGCCCACTACTCTTTTCTATCTACACTCTTGGTCTGGGTCAGCTAATAGCATCCTCAGCCATCCCACTGCAATATCTGTTTCATTATACTGTGCTTTTGAATAGTATGTGTGTGAACAGATTGCACCCCAGCTCTGTCTTCCATAATTACCCTGTGTTTATTTGTGCAGACAATTGATTCCAATTATTACCCTGAAATCTGTTCTCTGTGCAGGGCCATTTGTAACTCCATCCATTTAAGACACCTGGGTTCACATTTGATACAAATGAACTGCACATAGTACAGTATAACTTTGAGAGCCGAGGTCAATTTTGACCATAGGTCAATTTACCTTCTATAGCAGTGCAATATTTGGAAAAGATAGATTTGTAAGTGATCTGAAGAAATAGGACCGAAATGGGACAGAAGTGGGCATAAAGGGGCTAGGAGGATCGCATTTTTTTTAAATTTTATTTTGTATCTGGTCTTTTTAAATTACACCTCATTCACCATACTCACTATTGCCATCTACCTTGCAGCCATCTGCCTCCTGTTGTACCATCCAGTCTCACCCCCTGAAAATTCTATCCACATCAGTGCCTCTCTCCTTCCCTCTCCCATGTATACATCCCACACACTGGGCTCCCTTTTTATCTACCCCAAATAACCTGTTTACATAGTGCCGCACAAATGCCGCTCACATACATCACTTAACCATCTGCTGTCGCTTTTCATTCTCCTGCTTCTTGTTGCAGGTGACATCTCTCCTCTCCTAACCCTGCTAACCTGCTTGCTATTCGCTGTACGTCTTTTTCTGCACCTACACTTCACCCACACCCCCAGACCAGAGAACAGGCCGGGTGGTGGAGTCGGCTTTCTTCTCTTTTCCAACTGCACTTACCAGGTCATTCCTCCCGCACCCTCCTTCACTTTCCCCTTCTTTGAGGTCCACACCCTCAGACTCTTCCGGCCATTTTCTCTCAGACCCCCCCCCCCCCCGGCTCACCCCGACAGTTTCTGGATCATTTCTCTGCCTGGCTCCCTTATTTCCTCTCTTCAGAAATGCCCACTCTGATCATGGGTGACCAACATCCCCATGTCTCCTTCCGCCTCTCAGTTCCTTTCCCTAACCTCTTCTCCTGGTCTCTCCCAGTTTACGGACTCCCACCCACAAGGATGGGAACTCTCTTGATCTGGTCTTCTGTCGTCTCTCATCAATTTCTAACCTCATTAATTCTCCTTATACTCTCTCTGATCACAACCTTATTTCCTTCACTATTAATAATTCTCAGCCTTCTCTGTACACACCTGCCTGACACCCATTCAGAAATCTCCGCTCCATCAACACTCAAACTTATAGACACCATGCAGTCCTCACTACTCCCAATCTCCTCCATCTCCTGTCCTGACCTGGCTGTCAAACATTACAATGAAACTCTCTCAACCACCCTGGACATATTGGCACCACTCACGCACCGTACCACCAGAGTCAGACGCCGGCAGCTTAGCACACGCCTCAGACTCGCCATCTGCAGCGATTGTTCCAGGTGTGCTGAGTGTCTGTGGAGAAAGTCAAAGCTACCTGCAGACTTTCTCTACTATAAATTCATGGTCAGGACTTACCACACCGCCCTTCACCATGACAAACAAGAATATTTCACCTCATCCCAACATTACACAACAACCCAAAACGCCTGTTTGATACTTTCCACTCCCTCCTCAGTCCTAAAGCTCAGGTCCCGGTCACTGACCTCTGTTTTGAAGACCTGGTCATTCACTTCAAAGACAAAATTGACAGTATCCGGCAAAACATTGTATCTCAATCCTTAAGTAATACCCATCCTGTCCCTTCCCACATGTCCTCTAGTCTACTCTCAGCCCTTGACCCAACAACAGAAGAAAAAGTATCCAGGCTCACCCCATCACCTGCTCTAGTGATCCCATTCCCTCCCACCTTGTCCAGTCTATTTCTCTAGTTGTCCTCTCTCACCTTACTGCAATCTTCAACTTCTCTCTCTCCACTGGGATCTTTCCATCTTCCTTTAAACAAGCTACTATAACCCCTTTACTAAAAAATCCCACTCTGGACCTGCCCTGCGCTGCCAACTACCGACAAGTCTCTAACTTGCCCTTCATCTCTAAACTCCTGGAACGCTTGGTCTAGCTTAATCTGCCATCTCTCTGATAATTCTCTTCTCGATCCTTTACAATCAGGTGTCCGCACTTCACACTCCACAGAAACTTCTCTAGTTAAAGTCTCTAATGACCTCCACACTACTAAATCTCAGGTCAAATACTCGTTGTTGTTTGTTCTGGATCTCTCTGCAGCCTTTGACACTGTTGATCAGCATCTTCTCCTCAGCATGCTCCGTGCCATTGGCATCCAGGACACTGCTCTCTCCTGGTTCTCTTCCTACCTCTCTGATCGCTTCTTCAGTGTCTTATTTGGTTCTACTTCTTCTCCTCTCCCTCTTGCTGTTGGGGTTCCTCAGGAATCAGTTCTTGGTCCTCTCCTCTTCTCACTCTCTATACAGCCCCCATTGTCCAAACCATCAGTAGATTTGGCTTCCAGTACCATCTCTAAGCTGATGATACCCTATTCTACACCTCTTACCGAGACCTCACTCCCGCCCTGCTACAAAACACCAGTGACTGTCTGTCCGCTGAACTTCTTGTTTTTCCACCATCTACTAACCAACCCCCATCTGCTATTTCTCTGTGTGTGGTACCACCCTAACTCCTAGGCAGCAGGCCCACTGTCTTGGGGTTATTCTAGACTCTGATCTGTCCTTCACCCCCTATATCCAATCCCTGACCCGCTCTTGTCACCTGCGCCTCAAGAACATCTCCAGAATCCGCCCGTTTCTTACTGTGGAAAGAACTCACACTTATTCTTTCTCGTCTTGACTACTGCAACTCCTTGCTTATCGGTCTGCCTCTCTGCAAACTCTCCCCTTTCCAATCTGTCCTGAATGCAGCAGCCAGGCTCATCTTTCTTTCCAGCCGCTATACTGATGCCTCTACCCTGTCAGTCACTGCTGTGGCTGCCCATTTGGTACAGGATACAATATAAATTCATCACACTCGCCCATAAAGCTCTCCACAGTACTGCACCCCCCTACATCTCCTCCCTCATCTGTCTAGCACCCTACCCGCTCTCTCCGCTCTGCTATGGACATCAAACTACAGACCACAATCATCCGAACCTCCCATGCCCGTCGTCAAGATTTCATACGTGCTGCACCCATTCTCTGGAACATCCTACCACGTACCATCAGGCACATTCCTAGCCTTCACAGTTTTAAGAGTGTCCTGAAAATACATCATCTTAGGCAGGCCTACCAAGATCCCTAATTGCTAACCCACACCTTCTATCACACACACGTCTGTCACTTCCTACACTAGGGCACCCACAGGCACTTACCTGTATATAGATGTACTGTCATGGTGGCAGGTTCACCCAATTTTTATGTAAACCACCCCAAATTTATGAAACATGGCTGGACCATTGTAAACTTTGCACTTCTCCCCTTTTGTTTCACCCAGGTACTCTCATAGATTGTAAGCTCTTGCGAGCAGAGCCCTCACACCTTGTCTCATCTGTAAGTAGCTGTCATTGTGTAATGTCTGTCTTTTGTCTGTAGTTATACCCTCTACATTGTAAAGTGCTGCGGAATTTGTTGGCGCTATATAAATAACAATTATTATTATAGCTTTCAATACCACCTGTATGCTGACGATACCCAACTCTACATCTCTGGCCCAGATGCTACCTCTCTGCTCTCACGGATCCCAGATTGTCTATCGTCCATATCTTCCTTCTCCTCCTGTCTCCTAAAACTAACCGTGGAGAAAACTGAATTCATCATCTTCACACCATCCCACTCTATCCCTACACCTGATCTCTCTATCACAGTCAACGGCTACACTCTCTCACCGGCTCCCTGAGTCCGCTGCCTTGGGATAACCATTGACTCCAACCTGTCCTTCAAACCGCACATCCAAACCCTCACCTCTGCCTGCCGCCTCCACCTGAAAAATATCTCCCGTGTCCGCTCATTCCTTAACCTTGAAAGCACAAAAATGCTTGTCCACGCCCTCGTCATCTCCCGCCTAGACTATTGCAACATCCTTCTCTGTGGCCTCCCATCTAGCACCCTCGCTCCCCTCCAATCCATCCTTAACTCTGACACCCGTCTAATTCACCTCTCTCCTCGCTACTCCTCTGCCTCTCCACTCTGCCAATCCCTTCACTGGCTTCCCATTGCCTAGTGAATCCAGTTCGTTAGTAACCTTAACCTACAAGGCTCTCCATAACCTCTCCCCTCCATACATCTCTGCCCTAATCTCTAGATACCTCTCCTCACGCAATCTCCGCTCCTCACAGGATTTTCTTCTCTGCTCTCCTCTTATCAGCTCCTCACATAACGTCTCCAAGACTATTCTCATGCTTCCCCCACCACACTCACTGCCCCAACACATCAGACTCTCCCCCACTCTCACGTGCCTTAAAAGCAACCTGAAAACCCATCTCTTCAGGATTTGCCTATAATCAACAATAACCCCATTGCTACTACTCCACCACAAAAACATGTCTGCATCTTGCCTTCTGTCTTTTCCCACCTTCCTTGTAGATTGTAAGCCCTCGCAGGCAGGGACCTCTCTCCCATCTGTACCGGTTGTTAGTTATTAATTTTTCACCCTTGTACTTGTTTGACCTATGTTATGTATGCAACCTGATTGTACAGCGCCCTGGAACCAAAGGCGCTCTAAAATAATAATAATGGGTAACACATTTTTTCCCCCCCCAGGTTTGCTTGTGAAAATGGACCTTTCAACTAAAATGTCATATTGTTGGGGAAAAAACAAATTTTCCATTTTCAAGGTCTAATGCTAAACAAATCTGTGAAACACCTGTGGAGTCAATATAATCGCTACACCCCTGGATATATTCCTTAAGCACCAGGCCTGAAAAGGCCTCTATATGCCCGCTGTGTGAAAGTATGCGGTGGGCAGCGCGTAGTCTCCACTGCGCTCCGGCCCTTGTCCACTTTAATTTTCCCCGCAAACGGTGGCAATAAGTGCTATGTCACTTCTTTTGCAGGCCATGCAGTATGTGTCGGAATATGCTGTTGACTCATAGCACTCGACGAGTGCTATGACTTCACTGTAATTGCGGGCCATACTTCGGGAGCTTTGCAGCGCAGTTAGTCGTAACTAACTTTTTTTTATTTTATTTTTTTAAGGTAGATGTTTTGGGGGCATAGTTTAAGTTTACAAATTACTGCAGCGTGAACAGTGTTTGTCTGCATTTGTGTTGTTTTTTTTTTTTACACACTTGGCATTCATGAATATGCTAATTCATCAATTTCTGTGTCATACTGACGCAAGCAGAAGTCAGGGCAGCAAACCGTGTGCCTGAGAGCATGCTTTCTATACAGACAGCCCTGGGGCTACTCTAGGTCCCCAGGGCTGACTTTACAGATATTCCTCAGGCTCCATCAGGCACTGGGAATCCCAGTCACCCGAAGGAGCAGGGGAATGTCTCTTGTTTATGCCGCGGTCACGGACCACGTCAGCCAAAGTGTTAAACACCGGGGATCGGAGGTTTCCTTTGCTTACGGAGATTGCTGTGGGAACAGAGCCGTTAACTACACTCTGTTTCTAGCGCAGGTGTGGCCCTGGGAGCCTCAAAACCCCTGCAGACAAACTACCTGCACCACCAACTGTCACCCAACTTCTTTTGTGTCCACAAACCTGAAATGGTGCCTTAATAAATATCCTAATGAAAATGGGAACCCAAAATCAAGTAGCTACTTATTCTATTCTGAGGCTTGTGGTTGAGTCATATAGTGCACTAAAACCACACTTGGGATATATCAAAAACCCTCAGAATCGGGGAGGAGGAGGGGAGTTTAATGTCGAGTTGTGTTTACCAGGTTACATATACTGTGTTCCAGTAAATAATGGATTGAAATTGAAAATCTGCAAAGTGAAATGTTAAATTTTCCTTCCACTGTGCTTTAATCTCGGTTAAACAGCTAGGTTAACTTCTGAAATGCTGTTATGAATACCTTTTAAGTGGTACAGTTTCTTAGTGACCCCAACCAGTTTTGACCTCCCTGACAGAGCCCCACTTTTTAAATCGGACGTGTCCATTTACTTGAGAATAACTTTTTAATACTTTTTATCTATCCATGTGATTTAGAGATTTTCTCGTGACACATTGGGCCACATGTATGAAAACTGTCTAGGTTTGCCCATAGCAACCAATCAGAGTGCCCCTTTCATTTCATATAGTGCTCAGGAAACATGAGGGATGCTCTGATTGGTTATGGTCAACAAAGTGAGTTTTAGACCTAGACTGTGTTCATACATTTGGCCCATTGTTGATAAGAATTTATGGTCCATACAATCCTTGTTTGTGAAAAATATCAAAATGTTGAGCGAATTTGGAAAAATTTTGCCATTTTGAAGTTCAAAAATTTCAGATTGTTATTTCACACAAAATAGTTTATAACTAGCGTCTACTGTAGGTTAGCATCACTTTTTCAAATGTCATTTTTATTTTTCGACAACATTAGGGGGCTTAGAAATGTAGAAATGTTTTACATTTTCAAGACATTTTGCAACATAGGGTTTTTTTCTTTTTCAAAAACTGCTTTATTAAAGTAGTGCACAGAAGGTACAACATTAGAATATAAAAGCGTAAACGATACCAGTTGACAAAAATTACAGAGAATACAGATGCACAATACAAAATATAAGCAACATGAGAATCATGAAATAAGTGTAAGCATATATCAGAAATGGGTCCTTCCATTGACATAAGGAAGAAGAAGCAAGCTTCTCTAAGGGACCATATAAGGCTAGGTATCCTGTCAGCAATTAGAGGCAAACTACTGTTATCTTCAGGCATGTGTTGGAGCAACAGTAAAAATGACAGAGTATTAAACAAAATCAACAAACATACAAACATCGTGGGTGAGCCGACCAAGCGCACCAATCCTCATCAACATGATAACATAGGGTTTTTTGTTGGGTCCAGTTCTGATGTGCTTTTGAGGGGCCTGCATGCTACCCCCCATAAATTACTTAATCTAATAAGCAACAGACATAAAAGTATACAAAATGGCGTTAAGGCAGGTTATTAACCGATTAGGGGTTTTTTTTTTTTTTTGCCCCACGTATAATTTATTTTGTTGGCTGTTCCACAGTATAGTCTATGGTAATATGAATAACACCATTCGAAAGTAGATCTTGTCCTGCAAATTAAAAGCCGTCATATTTCTATGTTTGTCGAAAAGTTAGTGTTTTGGGTTTCAGTAGGCAAGGAGTGGTAAATTTTAGAGACCTATTATGACAGTCAGAAAGGGGTTAAAAAGGAAAACACGTTTTTGCATCGCCAAAGTCTGAGAGCCATAACTCCTTCTTTTTTTTTTTTTTTTCCTTTTAAATCTTTCAGTGTATTGTATGGAGCTTAGTTTCGTGGCTTGTTTTTTGTGGGATGAGTTGACTTTTTTATTGGTAACATTTTTTTGGGAAAAGACTGATTGCTCTTAAATCTGTTTTTGGAAGGCAGGGTAAAGAAAATACTGCAATCCTAGTAGTGTTTTTTTTTAATTATTAACAGCGCTCTCTGTGCAATATATGTGACATGTTAGTTTTACACTGTGGATTGATAGTTATGGCGATTTATCCAATTTATGTATTTTTGTTGTGGTTTTTATTGTGTAATACTATATTTATGAATCACTATCTTTCGATAGCCATAACTTTTTTTTTTCTTTTCCGTGTACTTAGCCGTGTAACGGCTTTTTTTGTGGGATGAGCTGAAGTTTTCAATGGTACCACTTTTTACGTTGTTATAACTTTTTGATCGCTTATTATTCCATTTCATATGCTGTGGGATGAACAAAAATCGCAATTCTGTGACTGTTCTTTTTGGGCTTTTTATGGTGTTCACTGTGCGGATTAAAACATGGCCGATTTAAGATCGGTCTTTCGGTGGGAGTCTTGGTGGTGAGGATTGGTGGTCTTGGTGGTGGTGATGATCCTCCCCCCCCCCCCCTTCCTTTTTTTTTTTTTTTTTTTTTTTTTCCTCTTCTCTTCCCTCCTACCTTAATGTTTTTTGTGATCTTTTTGTCTTGTTTGTCTCGTGTCAGTGTGATTCTTGTTTTTTTTACTACATCTTAATTGTAATATGTGATGCTACTTTTATAATGTCTCATATATGCTATCATACTGAGTGGGCAATGTGCTTTAAAGGGCCCATTAACTTGATACAGTGCTTTCTTGAGCCTTAAGTTATGGTTTTAGTATCACTATGTGTTACATATGTTATGTTTAGTGCGGAACTCCGCACGTTCAATATTTTGCTCTGATTCATTTATGGATGCAGTTCTTCTACATGATTATGTTTGTGTCCTATTTGCATTCATTATGTTCTTCAATAAAGTTTTTCTTGAATGTGAAAAAAAACATGGCAGATTTATAGGGTAGGTTATGTACGTGGCAATACCAAATATGGGTATCTCTCTCTTTTTTTGCGGCAGTTGGCATTTGTAAAGGGGAAAAGGTCGGTGTACATTTTTTTAAATTCTTTTTTACTTTTACACTTCTCCCTTTAAGAGACTTGTAACAGTGATCTGCAGATCACTGTTACAATGGAGAACAGCACGCAGCAGAAGTGCTTTGTACTGGTCTCCATGGCAACTGTCAATCACTATGCCCTGCCATGCCCACAGGGCAGAGCCAGAAATCTAACAAAGACTTCCAAGGTAAGTCAGGTAACAAGGCAGAAGCCGCAATCGCACCGTGGCTGCTATGAAGGTGACAGAGAGCCCCCTTCCTGTGTCTTTCCCTTAGCTGCCATGATCGTTTGTGGCAGCTAAGAAATTGATCGCCCGCTGCCAACCATGGGTGATGCAGCATGAGGCCAGCAGTAATATACCGCTGGTCCCAACTGTTGCAAATTTTCTTGTTAATGACTATTAAATTTACCATCTAATGTGGAAAAAAAAAAAAAAAAAAAACATATTTAAAAATGATGCCAACGCAAAGTAGACGTACGATAGATACAAGTTTAAAACTATTTTGTTGTATACAATGATCTGTCTTGCATGCAGAAATTTTGATATTTTTCACAAATAAACAAGTATTTTATGGGCCAAAATGTATATCTAACCTAACCCCTTAAGCTGAATGCCTGAAAAGTAGAAAATGACCAGCACTTTTTTTCTTTTTGCCTCCTTGCATTTCAACAGTCATAACTTTTTTTTTTTTTTTTTTTCTATGATGCAGTTGCATAAGGCCACGTTTTATTTGGGACAAGTTGTACTTTTGGGGGGATTTTAAAATTTTTTTTTACACCATTCACATTTCACACTTAATAACTTGTTAAATTAATTCTATAGGTTATTATGGTCATATGGATACCCAATACGCTGGGAACAGGGCTGTGTAGTACAAACCTGTTCTCTGTGCTGCCTCGCTGGGCGCCGCAAATCCCGATGTCTGTCTGCAGTGACGCCAAAAGACGTCGCTGCAGACAAACTACCTTCACCGCCCGACGCCAAAAGTTGGCGGGCGGTCGTTAAGAGATTAAAGGGGTTTTTCCCACAAAGTTATACTGATGTGGGAAGCTTGCAAATAAATAAATATTTTCATCATTATTATAAATTCTGTACCATTATTGTTTTAGCTGCTACTTTAGTTATGAATGGTGTACAGCTAGTCTCAAAGGGATATACCAGTGACGTTATCTCCTCAGTCTTGTTGCACATGCTCGGCCATCACTTCTCCTTTCAGGCAGCTACTGTCTCTCCTGCTTAATAATCAGATACTCACTTGTTGCTGAGCGAGTGTTCAACTCCAGGTGCTGTCATTCTACTCCTGTCCTCTGTACTCCTTAGTTATTAGTCATACCTTGCAAATAAATTAAAAGAAACTTCAATCAGGTATGTGTATTGAGATAAAAAGCCACATGTGTGGCTCTTGTGGGGATTTGAACCTAGGACCTTTTATGTTGGAAGTCAGAAGTGATAACCACTTGGCTACACTGTAGCTACTCACAGCTCTGACTAGAGTGAGCACAGTGTGGAGTATGGCATGGTGATATCAGGCTGATCGGTCACATGATATGCAGTTAAAACAAAACACATGCCCCCTTTTCAGCACAATAAAAGCTGAAGTTGGATAAACCATGCATGAAATGCTTTTGCAAAAGAAAAATGTGTCAAGAGAAAATTGGTATCTAAATCACATGGATAGGTAGAAGCATTAAAAAGTTTTTCCCACATAAAGTGACCTGTCCGGGTTTTAAAATGGGTCTCTGTCATAGAGCTCAAAACTGGCTGTGTCCGTAATTGGTTAAAGGGGTTTTCCCATTTGGCCGTTTCACAGATTCTGCTCCTCACAGCCAGCTTCAGCCTCCCACTTCCTGTTGTCGCTTTAGAGCAGTAAATAAATTTTTAGCTCTGCTATTCCTAGCTGAGCACGTTAGGACATTGGTGATGGAAAGGGTTTCAACAGCAGGGCTCAAAGCTACAGAGCTTTTAAGGGTTCTAGTTTATAAGAAACCTAAACAGGCTCTTGTGCTACTGATTAGACACTGGAGAGGTACCACCATGGGACAACGGGTTGCCCTCTCCTGTGCAAATTTATTTATGGGATTGTTTGAACGTCAGTATAACTGAGTAAATATTGTATTTACTTGTATTGCCTAAGTACTGTCATTTAGTGTATTAATAAACTGTTATGTTTTATCATTAACAAGTGTGGTGTATCGCCGGGTCTATTGTGCTGTCAATAAGGAACAGAGAGATGGTGATACCAGAGAAAAGCAGGGAAATTAGTGTATCACATTGGTGTTCACTGCATACTATATATTATTACAGTGGGCACTATATCCCTATTCACATCCCTATTACATAGATTGCCTTTTAGCCCTCTACTAAGCATCTGCATCAAACTCTACACGCCTTAACTGGTGCTCTCCTCAAGGAGAGATATTCCCCTTTCTCAGCCACTCAATGCCTCCCACCTAGTCAAGTCAGTATCGCTCTGATCTACACTGATGAGGGGCAAAACCCCAAAATGGCTATATGTAGATGAGTGATATTGGCTTGGCTAATATTCCTTTTTGCTTCTCAAAAATTCAGTGAATCAGAAGTAAATTGAGGATTTATTTTATCCAATAGAGGGCGCAGTGAGCTTTCCCAGCTCCTTTCCACATAAGGCCTTGTGATAAGTAAATATTGGAAGATGATTGAGATACAGAAGATATATATGGATGATCTTTTCTTCTTTTGCGGTGGCTCCCAGGAAGAAATACATGAGTTCTGTTCAGAGTTGAATCAAAATAATGGGGTATAAGTTTTACTATGAATGAAAGCTAGCTATGAGGAGATACATTATTTGGACATAGTAATAAGTAAGGAAAATAATAAATAGATCACTATTTTTTAGGAAGTCGATGCCAGTGGTATCTTGATTTTCAAAGTTCACATTTCCATAAATAGAAAATAATTATACCATACGGGCAAATGAGAAGGGTTATAAAAAACTGTACCCCAGATGAGGATTTTGAACAACAGGTGAAGGTAATAGAGCTTACACTGAGAGAGAAAAAATACCTGAAGGGAATAATCAATGAGGCCCTGAAAAGAACACGAGAGCTAACTCAGAAAGAATGTCTACTGGAACATAAGGATAGAGAATTAACAAATGGAGAAAATAAAACCCCAAAAAACAAAATATAAAAAATTCCCGCGTATAGTTTTAATTTTATCACTAGATATAACAGCACCCATTTACAAGTGAGAGATATTTTTAAGAAACATTGGTGTTTATTATTGCAGGATCCATTTTTAGCTGAAACACTACAGCAATTTCTGGGTTTTACCTTTAGACGAGCAAAAACTATAAAGGAAATAATAGCCCCAAGAAGGACAAATGGAAAAGCAGCGTTTTGTATACAGTGCCTTGTGAAAGTATTCGGCCCCCTTGAACTTTTCAACCTTTTGCCACATTTCAGGCTTCAAACAAAGATATAAAATGTAAATTTTTTCGTGAAGACTCAACATCAAGTGGGAAATAACTGTGAAGTGAAACGAAATTTATTGGATATTTTAACCCTTTAAGGTCTAAGCCTGTTTTGGAGTTAAGGACCAAGCCCTTTTTTTTCAAATCTGACATGTGCCACTTTATCTGTGAATAACTTTTTCAATACTTTTACCTATCCATGTGATTTAGAGATTGTTTTCTCGTGAAACATTGTGCTTTAATTTAGCAATTAATTTTGGTCGATAAAATTCTTGTTTAGGTGTGAAAAATATCGAAATGTTGTGAAAATTTTGAAAAATTTGCCATTTTCAAAGTTTAAAAATTTCTGTGTGCAAGACACATAGTCACACCAAACAAAGTAGTAAATTATGAACATCTACCATATTCTACTTTGTGTTGGCATGATTTTTTTAAAAATCCTATTTTTTAAGACATTTGGGAGCTTTGAAATTTAGTAGCAAATTTTAACATTTTCAAGAACATTTGCAGAAACAGATTTTTTTGGGAACCAGGACACTTCTGATGTGGTTTTGAGGGGCTTGTATGTTAGAAACCCCCATAAATGACTCCATTTCAGAAACTACACCCCTTAACATAGTCAAAACAGTATTAAGGAAGTTTATTAACTCTCTAGGTATTTCACAGAAATTAATGAAAAGCGAAGGTGAAATTTCAAAATTTTAACTTTTTTTTGCAGATTTCCGATTTTTTTTTTTTTGTTTTTTTTGTTCATTATTCATTGGAACCCCGTAGATTTTACCAAGAAATTGCGACTCCATGATTCTCCTTATTATGCAGTTTTTAGAAATATCCCACTTGTGGCCCATATGCGCTTTTTGAATCTTCCACAGGCCTCAGAATTGAAGGAACCTTCTTGTTTTAGAATATTTTTCAGGCTTTATTGAGGTAGTGATGGCCAGTGACAGATGTGGGAACAGAAGTTACAAACTGTCTTTTTAACTGATCAGACAGCTATAACAATATGAGTGAGAGGAACAGGGACTTGGCAATGAAGAGGTTAATTTTTGTGTGTTTTTCACTGTATGAGCCAGTTATGATCACTGGCAGAAAATTGCTGGAACTTGAAAGTGGCAAACTGTCTGATCAGACAGCTGCCACAAATAGATCACAGGGGCAGTGAAGTGATTAGGCAATGGAGGGGTTAATAAAGTATTTCAGGCTGTGACAGCTCAGATCGCAGCACAGGGCGCTAGGACCCATCACAGAAATACGATCTCCTCACTCTCTCTCACAGAACAGAGCCTGGGAGGTGGATCAGCTGTAATTGTTGAGTCGGCAGACTGACTGACCAATCCCAGCGATCCTCGGCATGTGACTGCAATGATTGATCACCTGCTGTGTAGCTGTGCTATTTAGCTGTCAGAAACAGCAATTAGCATAGAGCTTTCATCTTATCTCTGCACAGGGAGACAGAAAGCTTTCATGAGGTTCCTGGACATCATGGTGCATTAACAGGCAGTGAACCATGACATACAGGGTGCCTTAAAGGGTTAAACTTTTGTAAAAAATAAAAAGCTGAAAAGTGGGGCGTGCAGAATTATTCAGCCCCCTTAAGTTAATACTTTGTAGCGCCACCTTTTGCTGCGATTACAGCTGCAAGTTGCTTGGGGTATGTCTCTATCGGTTTTGCACATCGAGAGACTGAAATTCTTGCCCATCCTTCTTTGGAAAACAACTCGAGCTCAGTGAGGTTGGATGGAGAGCGTTTGTGAACAGCAGCTTTCAGATTCTCGATTGGATTCCAGAATAGTCCTGTATTTGGCTTCATCCATCTTCCCTGTCCCTGCTGAAGAAAAGCAGGCCCAAACCATGATGCTGCCACCACCATGTTTGGCAGTGGGGATGGTGTGTTCAGGGTGATGAGCTGTGTTGCTTTTACGGCACACATATCGTTTTGCATTGTGGCCAAAAAGTTTGATTTTGGTTTCATCTGACCAGAGCACCTTCTTCCACATGTTTGGTTTGTCTCCCAGGTGGCTTGTGGCTAACTGTAAACAAGACTTTTTATGGATATCTTTGAGAAATGGCTTTCTTCTTGCCACTCTTTCATAAAGGCCAGATTTGTGCAGTGTACGACTGATTGTTGTCCTATGGACAGACTCTCCCTTCTCAGCTGTAGATCTCTGCAGTTCATCCAGAGTGATCATGGGCCTCTTGTCTGCATCTCTGATCAGTCGTCTCCTTGTTTGAGATGAAAGTTTAGAGGGACGGCCGGGTCTTGGTAGATTTACAGTGTTTTGATACTCCTTTTATTTCAATACGATCACTTACACAGTGCTCCTTGGGATGTTGTAAAGTTTGGGAAATCTTTTTGTATCCAAATCCAGCTTTAAACTTCTCCACAACAGTATCACGGACCTGCCTGGTGTGTTCCTTGGTCTTCATGATGCTTATGTCCGTTAATGAGTATAGACAAAAAAAAAAAAAAAAGGGAACATTTTAAATTAAAGGGAACCTGTTACATAGATTATGCCCACCCCTTGCTGAGGACAGCATAACGCTAGTCAGACATGCTGTTTCCAGTGTTGTCCCTTATTCTGTAAGAGGCTGTAGTTTTAGAGTATTTAATGCTCAAATCTTCATGAGCAGGTGTTAGCCCCACCCACCAACGGCTAGCACTGCCCATCTGGCAGTTATTCACATGTTTCTACCTATTCAATGTAAAGGCATGTTCACACGGCTAATAATGGGCCGCGTAATTACGCGCCGAAGTGCGCCAATTACGGGCCGAAAACGGCCCATTCATTACGGTAATTCACAGTTCTCATAGAGAACTATGGATTACGTCTCCTCTCCCCGCCCGGCGAAGCCGCCGGGCGGGGAGATAATTGACATGTCACTTTCTAGCGGCGTATACGCGCCGCTAGCAGTGATAGTCTATGGGCCGGCGAAGTGCCGGCCCCCTGCTTACTCTCCCGCCCCGCCCCCGTCCACACGGCGTAATTGCGGGGCGTAATTACGTCCCGCAATTAAGCCGTGTGAACATAGCCTAATAGGTTTATCAGTTGAGGTGGGCGGGGCTAGCCTCAGGTGGGCGGGGTTTGAAAAAAACTGACTCCTCGGCCATGTTCACACGGCTTAAAACTGGACGTATTTCAATCTGTAATTACGCGCCGGAGTGCGCCAATTACGGGCTGAAAACGTCTCGGTCATTACGGTAATCCACAGTTCTCATAGAGACCTATGGATTAAGTCTCCTCTCCCTGCTCGGCGAATACGCCGAGGGGGGAGATAATTGACGTGAATTACCAGCGGCGTATACGCACCGCTGGTATTGATGGTCTATGGGCCGGTGAGGTGCCGGCCCCCCGCCCCCGTCCACACGGCATAATTGCGGGGCGTAATTACGCCCTGCAAATACACAGTGTGAACATAGCCTTCCGGCTGAAAACTGCAGATTTGAGCATTAAATACTCAAACTACAGCATTTTACAGAATAAGGGACACAGCGCTGGAAACAGCACGTTGTCATTAGCTAGTGCTGTCCTCAGGAAGGGGGGCATAATCTATGCGACAGGTTCTCTTTAAGTTTCCATTAGATTGCTGTACTAGTTTTGTTATATATCTATTAGAATGCCCCTGTGGATATCAGTATGTTGGTAGGACCACACAGAGGCTTCAAAAACCGATTTCAACTCATAGGAATAACCTTAGGAAAAGATTTATTTTGCATAGTGCTTCATGTGATTTTAATGAAAAACATGGGGCCAATGATAATCTTAAGGTAACACCAATAGATTTTATACCTCCCAAATAGATGGGAAGCACTTAGCAAAAAGTTAATGTTTTGGATCTATAAGATCCAAACATTATCCCCTTGGGGTCTTAATGAGGCAGTGGAAATTATTATGGATTAATATAATTAACTGTGATTTTTTTTTTTTTCTTTTTTTGTGTGTATTGTATATTATGAGATAATTTGATTTGAGAAATTCCTTAACAATGGATTTAGTGATATGGATATAATTAGAGGTTACCATCCATCTAGTGGTGAGATAAAAATAAGATGGGTATTTCAGACATGGCTTTATATATGATAAACTAATAATTGTATAGATATTTGTAATTGTGTATTAAAATTTTTCAGGATTTATATATTTGCTTTTTAGAATCTCTTAATGTGTGTTTTAAGCATGTGGATGATTGTGCTACTATTTAAGGAGGATAGATTTCATTAAATTCACCAAAAGGTGGCAGTGCTACTATTTAAGGAGGATAGATTGCCATTTGTCTGTGAACCTGATGAAGTATAGTCAGCACAAAACGCCTGATGCGTTTGTTTGGATTCAATAAAATACCTCTGTGTTGGAGTAGCCTGTGCTATTTTTGCCCCTTGTTTTTATTGTTTTTTTTTTCTAGCCAAAAAAGCTGGAATCTGTCTGCTTGGAATTGTTTTTCTTGATTAGACACTGCAGGAAAGTGACCTCACTATCTTGGCTAGGGATGCTATGGCAGAGAGAGTTGGCTAGCAACCTAGGAAGCCTTCTGTAGTAGTAGATAAGAACGTCTATAACTTTGAAAGGAAGCAAAATTGTTACAGCAGTGTAATTGCTAATCTTTGTCTACATGTCTAAAGCTAATCAATGAGATGGGAATACCCCCTTCTCATCCCTTCCCGTCATTGGATGTACCTGTATGTCCTAGCAGGAAGTGACTTAATGCAAATTGACGTCCAGGTAAGTCCTACACATCGTGCAGACTCTCTAGCAGGGTCCGCAAGATTGTAACTTGGTATTTTCATCCTATAAAAGACCTATTGGGTTTTGTGATGGGCAGTACAAAAGAGGTTTTAGGGTGTGTCTATTGCGGGGAATGTGTGGGTGAGGGAGAGGTTAGAAAAGGGGAGAAACCATGGCATGTACATAATGAATTGTAATACAGCAATAGATAAATCTCATCATTAACAGTTTTTAAAGGGTAGGAATAGATGCTATTAATGTAATACAGGGCAAATTCCCACAGATGAAGTAGACCAGTAATGCAAGATATTGATATCTCCAGTAGTGGTATGTCTAGTCTCTTGTTTACAAAAATTAATTAGGGATGGCAACCTCATTGGCTTGCTGCACTCCCCTTACCTCTTTTAAACCAGTGCAGGATAATTCAGTAGTAAGTTCCTGTCACTCCCTGAGAGGTTGTAGTCTGAATGGACTCCTAGTGAGGTAACATGTTAGTGTTAGGGACTCACCTGTGCTGGGATCCCCTTGACACTTTTGGGAGGTGAGCTTAAACAATTTTTGATCAAAAACTGTAAGCAAAGAATCCCAGGTTTTTCATATTTTCCTTAGCAGTAATGCATTTTAAAAAAATTCCTATATACCTTGATGTTTTACTTAGTTTTGTAGTGTGCCACTGATATTTGTATTAGTCTCTTGATTCGGCATAGAGCTGACCTGATGCGTACTTATTGGGCACCCCTGAACAAACTCAACATGGGGTGATAGGTGGGGGTTGTATTTTATGTTGGCACTTGGATGCATAACACAATGGTGGTGAGTGTTGGGAGAGGAGTACAGAGCACTGCTTACAATCTCTTTGGGGGGACATAGGACCATCCCCCAGGAGATTGTATTGCGGCTGTGCCTGCACTCCCTAGAATCGTATTGTGCAGGTTGAACGCCATACCCTGCACCTCCAGAAGACCAGCTACAGGCATAATTTTCAGGGGATGCAGGAAATGTTTTTACAGGTTTCCCCCTTTAGACTATATCAGACTCATTGGATTATGTCAGACCAACCAACGTTAGATTTATTTTTAACAAAATGGTGAAAGTGGGTTGTAGTTGGAGTGTGTATGTAAATAAAAAAAAGTTTTACAATTTGACGACCCCACCCGCCCCCAATTTAATTCTAGTGTTAGTATTAGTGCATCTGACAGACACCTCTCTATTACGATTGCTCGGGATTGGTGTCAGCCACCAGTAGTTTTTTGCACCCCATTGGCTGACACTAACCCCGTGTCACTATTACCCCAGTATCTAACGCACCAGGGGTATTGGGAAGAGCCAGGTAACAGTCAGGAACAGAACCTTTAATGTGATGGTCCACTTCTGTGGCGGCTGTGGCCTGGTATTTTTAGAGGGGGAAGGGACCAGTGTTAATGGACCTTATCATTGTGATAGTATCAGGCTGCAGCTGTCCGTTTTACCTTGACTGGTTATGGAAAATGGAGGGACCTCTCATTTTTTAAAAAAAAATCATTTATTTATTTAGAATCCTAAAATGGCCAACTCCTGTAATTACATTGGATGCCCATGTTTAGATTCTCATTAAATAAATACATTTTTATAAAAAGACATGGGTCCCCTCATTTTCCATAACCAGCCAAGGTAAAACAGACAGCTGCAGCCTGATACTCAGAATAGGAAGAACCATCGATACTGGTCCCTTCCCATTCTAAAAATATCAGCCTGCAGCTCCTCCAGAAGCGGACCATCACATTAGAGGCTCTTCCCAGTACCCCTGGTGCATTGGGGTAATAGTAACAGGGGGTTATTGCCAGCCTTGGGGTGACCAAAACCACTGCTGGCTGACACCAAACCTGAGCGATGGAAATGTCTGTCAGACACCTCCATTACAATCACTGGAATTATATGGGGGAAAAAAATACACACAAATTGCACAAAAAACTTACATAAATACTCCCCGACTACAGCCCTCTTTAACCATTTTATTTTAAAAAAAAAAAAAATAGATCCAAGGTTGATCCGACTTAGTCCAAATAGGAACCTGTAAATAATCAAAACATTACACACATGCAAATACATAGGCTGGATAGCCTATTCAGCATCCAGGAAAGCTGGGTGACACCCTTCACCCACAGGTAACATCTAGCATTCCATGATAGGAATACTGGGTGCCAACTTTGTGGGATGGAGTGTCACCCAGCTTTCCTGGATGCTGAATAGGCTATTGCCATAGACTGGGAGCAGAGGGCAACTTCTACCCTTTGGCTTGTCTCCTGCCCCCTGAGACCACCAGTGACAGATCGCAGGGGGCAGAACACAGGTGGCCAACTCCTACCACCTTGCAAACGCACACCCTCCTCCCCCGCTTGCCCACACACCCTCCTCCAAACTCCCTACCTCCCTCCAAACACACACCCCTCTCCTGTGCACACAACCCCTGGTAGTGCACTCATCTGTCCTGCTGCTGGCATCCTGGAGTTTTCACACTGCTTTGTTGGGGAGAGGGGGTGGAGCTTCGCTGCCCTGATGCTGCTTACACATAGAGCCTCCACCACCTGTTCAACCGCAGGAGGTTTAACCCACCTTTCTGGGAGGGGAATCCCCATATGCGGGGCTATCCCACCCAACCCGGGCAGGATATAGAGTGTGTGTGTGTGGATCTGTGTGTGTATAGATAGAGATATCTATCTTTATTGATATGTGTGTGTGTTTATGTACAGTGAAATAAATAATTATTTGATCCCTTGCTGATTGTGTAAGTTTGCCCACTGATAAAGACATGAATAGTCTATAATTTTAATGGTATGTTAATTTTAACATTTGAGAGATAGAATATCCAAAATAATATCCAGAAAATCACATTGTATAAATTTTATATACATTTTATATACATTTTTTTGCATTTTGCTGAGAGTAATAAGTATTTGATCCCCTACCAACCATTAAGAGTTCTGGCTCCTACAAACCAGTTAGACACTCCCAATCAACTTGTTACCTGCATTAAAGACAGCTGTCTTAAATAGTCACCTTTATAAAAGACTCCTGTCCACAGACTCAATTAATCAGTCAGTCTCTAAGGCCATGTTCACACGGCTTAAAATGGGCCGTATTTCGGTCCGTAATTACGCGCCGAAGTGCGCCAATTACGGGCCGAAAACGGCCCATTCATTACAGTAATTCACAGTTCTCATAGAGAACTATGGATTACATCTCCTCTCCCCGCCGGGCAGGGAGATAATTGACATGTCACTTTCTAGCGGCGTATCCGCGGCGCTAGCAGTGATTCTCTATGGGCCGGCGAAGTGCCGGCCCCCCCGCTCACTCCCCCTCTCCCGCCCCCATCCACACGCCGTAATTGCGGGGCGAAATTACGCCCCGCAGTTAAGTCGTGTGAACCTAGCCTAACCTTTACAACATGGCCAAGACCAAAGAGCTTTCTAAGGATGTCAGGGACTAGATCATAGACCTACACAAAGCTGGAATGGGCTACAAAACCATAAGTAAGACGCTGGGTGAGAATGAGACAACTGTTGGTGCAATAGTAAGAAAATGGAAGAAAAACAAAAGGACGGTCAATCGACATCGATCTGGGGCCCATGCAAAATGTCACCTTGTGGGGTATCCTTGATTATGAGGAATGTGAGAGATCAGCCTAAAACTACACGGGGGGAACTTGTTAATGATCTCAAGGCAGCTGGGACCACAGTAACCAAGAAAAACATTGGTAAAACATTACCAAAGTCAGCACAGAGTCAGCAGCTGCACGCTCCGTGTAGCTGCACTTAGAGGCAGTAGAGATCGTTCCCCTCATGCTTTCTCCCGTGTATGTGCAGCGTTAGCTGAACGGTGTACATACATCTCAGTGTCGGAGGGGGTGTGACGCGAGGCTGTACTCGCACTCCGACTCACACTGCGACGCTGAGTTGTCCTGCCGGCCCAGGAGATCTCTGGAGCTGTAGGGAACCTGGTGAGGCGAGTAGATTTTATTTTTTTTATTGGCTATTGGGGGCATCTACCTGGCTATTGGGAGCATGGATTGAGATCAGGGCTTTGTGATGGCCACTCCAAAACGTTGACTTGGTTATCCTTAAGCCACTGTGTAACCAGTTTAGCAGTATGCTTCGGTTCATTGTCCATTTGGGAGACCCATTTCAGCCCATGCTTTAACTTCCTAGCTGATGTCTTGAGATGTTGCTTCAATATTGCATAATATTACATAATCTGCTTTCCACATGATGCTATCTATTTTTTGTGAAGTGCACCAGTTCCTCCTGCAGCAAAACAAGCCTCAACATGATGCTGCCACCCCCGTGTTTCACACTTGGGATGGTGTTCTTAAAGGGGTTGTCTCGCTACAATGATTGGGTTTTAATTAAAAGATCTTTAAAAAACAAGCAGCTTTGCAAAATATGTCCTACTGATTTTGAGTTATCCCTGGTAGTAGGAGTGCATCAGCTCCTCAAATCACTATAGCCACTGGCCTGTTGATTGTTATCTCACTGGCTGCCAGTCCTGGTGACTCATCAGCCTCTCAATACAGGTCAGAGAACAGAGCCCTTCCCGCACAGTATGTGATGCTTCTGTAGGGGAGGGGGAGGGCTCTACTCTGTGTCTGTGTAGCTGTGCTGCCTGGATTAACCCTGTGTGTGCCTGCTCCATCCTGCTCGCTACACAGATTGAGGAGAGCAGAGGTGAGGCTGACCTGTGGTCAGTACCATGTGACAGCAGTGAAGTGTGTTACTATTATCACCATGTGTCTGGGGAGCTCTAACTATACTAATAGAACAGATCAGGGGGGCATGTGAACGGTTCATATCCCTCCCTGCTCTGAAGTGATTATAGTAACACACTTCACAGCTGCCCTGTGTCTGTTCTGATGGGAGGACTGTGTTTGTGTTTGTTGTTGCTTGAGATGTCCGTGGAGATTTGTATGCTAAGCAGGGGGTATAGGAACCTTTACATCCTCGCACCTCCCCCCCCCCCCCCCTCCGCTCTGCTATTAGCATACACAGCTTCACAGACCTATGGCTCCATAGCCACTCATAGATCAGCACTCTCCCTGCTGTCTCCTGACTCTGTGGAGAGGAGCAGCAAGAGCTTGGCCACAGCAGCCGCACAGTGCAGCTGATCCAACAGTGAGTAGCAGATCTAGGCAGGCACAAACAGGGTGAACTCTGGCAGCAAACCCCCTCGCCCTCCACCTGCAGTCCGAGGAGGAGAGCTTTCTGTGTGCTGAGGAGAGGGGGAAAGGGGGAGGAGAAGAGGCAGACAAGAAGCACGCCCCTGAATTCAAAAATCCTATGTTGCCAGACACACTGAAGTAGGCTGAAAGCCTGTAGTGAGAACTCCTTTAAGCTTCCAAGCTTCTCCCTTTTTCCTCCAAATGTAACAATGATCATTAGGGTCAAAACGTTCAATTTTAGTTTCGTAAGACCACAGGACATGTCTCCAAAAATGTAGGTCTTTGTTCCTTTGTGCGTTTGCAAATATTAATCTGGCTTTTATATGTTCCTTTTGGAGTAATGGTTACTTCCTAGCAGAGTGGACTTTCAGTCCATGTTGATACAGTAATTGTTTCACTGTGGATAATGACATCTTACCAGCTTCCGACAGCATCTTCACAAGGTCTTTTGCTTTTGTTCTTGGGTTGATATGCACATGTCAGACCAAAGCACGTTCATCTCTGAGACACAGAAGCCATATCCTTCCTGATCGGTATGATGACTGGACATTCCCATGTTTGTACTTGCGTATAATTGTTTGTACAGATGAATGAAGCACCTTCAGGTATCTGGAAATTTCACTCAAGGATGATCCAGACTTGTGCAAGTCCACAATTCTCTTCCTGATATCTTCACTGATTTCTTTAGAGTGTGTTTCTAGTGTGCACTAAGGCCTCGTTCACACGGCTTATTCTGCCGCGTATTGGCGCCGTACTGCGCGCCGGATTTGCGCTTCCGTACAGCGCCAATCCGCGGCAGCAATTACGGTAATCCACTGCTCTCATTGAGAACAGTGGAATCCGTCGCTCCTCCCCGCTCGGCGAATCCGCCGCGGGGGGAGAAAGTGACATGCACATTATTTACGGCGCGGACGCGCCGTAAACAATGCATTGTCTATGGGGCCGGGAGCGGCGGCGCCGCCACGCTCCGGCCCCGCCCCCGTCCCGCCCCTTATTCACGGCGGATTTGTGCGCTCAATACGGCGCACAAATCCATCGGGAATAAGCCGTGTGAACACGGCCTTACTCTAACGCAGATATTGCCAATAAATCAGAAGCTTCCAAAGACACATCATATGGGCTGTCCCAAATTGTTTTAGCCCCTTAATGCCCAGGCCTATTTTTTTTGACGTTCGCTTTTCCCTCCCTGCCTTCCCAGAGCCATAACTTTTATTTTTTCTATGTTTCCCCATGCATAGACACATGAGGGCTTTTATTTTGCGGGACAAGATGTACTTTCTAATGGTGTTATTCATATTACAATACAATATACTGGGAAACCGCAAAAAATTCTAAGTGGGGCAAAATGTGAAAAAAAAGGTACTTGCACCATGCTTGTGGGAGTTTTGTTTTTACGGCGCTAAATCTTCGGTAAAAATGATGTGTTATCTGTATTCTACAAGTTGATACACGTCTGCCCATAGTAAACGTGTAGGGTTTCCATTATGTTTTGGTACCGTAAAAAAAAAAAAAAATTCCCGCAGTGCCATTTTCTGCTACCAATAACTTTTTTTTTTTGTAGTAGCACCTATGGACTTGAGTGAGGGTGCATTTTTTTGCGCACTGAAGTGTACTTTTTATTGCTACCAATTTGGAATGTGTGTAACTTTTTGCATTAAATTTATTCCAATTTTTAGGAGACATGAAAAAAACTTTACTTTAATGTGGAGTCCCCCTAGAGTACTACACCACTATTGCATTAGGACGTACCAATATTGCCTGGGGCCGGAAGTAGAAAAATTTAAAACATGGCGACGATTGAAGCCTTCATAAGGCTTCCAGCTGCCACGTTGAGCTATCTGGGCCCCGCGATTCCGCTGAGGGTTCCCCGATTGCAGTAACAGGCTGCGGCCATGTTTGCTGTGTGTTTAAGGGGTTAAACAGGGCGGGACGCCGCTGGTGTATGTAAACTTTTGACTTTGCAGAAAGTCATGAAAATGCCTTTAAAAGTTCTCTTATTATTCTGGCATTTGGCAAATATGAATATTTTTGGAACTCCTTATTGACCTAAGATTGATTTAAGGTTTATTCTGATTTCATGTCAGATAGTGAGAAAAACTTGCATATGTGTCTTTTTATATAGTGTATGTAAGCATCTGGTTTCAACTGTATATACACATTACATATAAAATACATCCGTTCTCGCTGTGCAAAGAGAGAAAATGTCTGAATGACAGGGCAAAGTTATCTCTCTTTACTGCTTCTCCTCTATGGAGTCTCACTGCAAATAGTATGACATAGTGATCACGCTATTCTCTGAACAGGGATAGATAAGATTAAACTAGATAAACTAGGCATTGAAAATTGTAATACATGAAAGTATAATCGGCCAGTATTTTTCTGTGTTGGGGAGGTTTCTAGCTTTCTTCACACTCCTACAGCCCTGCTGATAACATTTCTCAGGCAAAGTTGGCTTGGGAGAAAACCTTCAAGCAACCCTCACTGCTGTGCTATAGGAGCTCAATTTAGATAGATGAACCAGGAAGTCATATACATAGGGAAACTTGAAGATATTAAAAAAAAAAAAAAAAAGTGTCCTTTCGACTTTTTTTTTTTTTTATAGTAACCTATAATCTCTTGCATTTTGTTTTTTATTTTACCCACAGTTAATGTTATTAACATGACAGCCCCTGAAGAGAGAGCAGTTTATATAAGTAAATACACATTAAAGAAGTTGCTGAAATAACCATAGTAATAAATTATTCCAGAATAATTCTTAGTTACTTACCCATAAATATCATGTAACTAACTGAAAGCCATGAGGTTTTATGACAGATGGCATGTTTACTCCATTCAGTTCCTCCTTGGAGCCGTTACTGTGGACTAGAATGTGGGCATATTTTTTTTTTAATGGGGACCTAGGGCATTGGTATAAAAGAGGTATAGTAGAATATTTAACTTGTGTATCTCAGAAATTAGATTTTTTTTCTATTAGCTACATAATAAAAAACACTATATAGCAGGCAACCTCCTTTAGGGGTACAAAATTGGAAGAATAATTTTAAGACAGCAGACTTAGTCTGGTTTATGTCTCGTTAATTATTTTATCTAGTTCTATAGAATGTGTTGTGGGCAAACCGTTTTTGTAATGGGTAATAGTCCTATATTCTCTGGTTTAAAATACTAACTAAAGTGTTTCCTGCTGTACTCCAAACCTGCAACAAATTGTCTGCAGTGCCCTGAAGGCCCCAACAGAAAATAGCACCTCACCCTGCTTGCAAAACAGGTGCAAGACCTGAAGGCACATCCACACCACTGATGGTGTACTTTCACAGCAGGGGCACAGAACTAGGGGGACATTTTCCTGCAGGTCTTCCAACCTGTGTGTCTGTGATTGTATGTGTGCAATGTCCCTCCTCAGGCCTCTATGTGGGGGAAGCAGGGCCGAGACTTAATTAGCGTATGAACTCGCACTGATTCACTATTAATAGCAACAGGACAGATCGCCACACATTTCTCCAGAGAAGATCATTCTATTGAATGTGGGTTGTGGTTTTAATGGGACATTTTAAGACGCAGAAGGAGAGAAAGGAATGGGAATGTAACCTAATGCAAAAAATGTCAAACTTTGTAATCTCCATGCTCGCTTCATTTCACACTGTGTGAACTGTGGAGGCCACAAATCACCATCTGTTAGCAAACAGATAACAGCAGGAATTAATGATCCTCATTAGTTTGCAGAGTCTTTCTAACCTGTTATAAGTAACGTCTCCGTTAATATTGCGTTTTGTTAAAAAAAAATTTTTTAGAATTTTTAAAATCCTTTTGAAGAACCTTGTCTTTTAAGTGTATAAAAAGTCTTTTGAATGTTCAGTTTCTTGTATAGCATCGTGTCTGACAAAGAGAGCTAATACTCTCAAAAGCTTACCTTTGTTACTTCGTTAACCTGTAAAAGGTATCACCTGATTTCTTCACTCTACTACTTTACTCCATACAGTTATAATTCTTTGGATTATTTTTGACAGTCAAAATAGTTGTGCATGCTGCAGTCTATCCAGTAAAGAAGCAGAAAACAGGTTATTATAAATCAATAGAAAAAAAGGGGAACATAAGTAAAGTTATGCTGGTAGCGTGAACTAAGTATTCATTACTTTAAAAACTTTGTTACTTTGTTTTATATGGAATAAAATGGTGTAATTAGTTAAATGTAAATATAATTTTTTTTTTCTTCATTTCCCACTCAAGGCCCCAACATGGACATACCTGTGTTGTGCTGTTGGCTTGTTTATTTACCAGTCATTGGATGCCATTGATGGAAAGCAGGCAAGGAGAACCAACAGCAGCACACCACTTGGAGAGCTTTTTGATCATGGATGTGATTCTCTTTCTACAGGTTTGTTGTTTTTTAGTTATTTTACTTCTGCTGTGTACTTTTTAATCAGAACCATGATTTAGTCTGGTGGTGTTTTGTCTTTTCAAGGAAATTTGATTTACAAATACAGTCCTTCCTAGTCGGGGAACAAGTACTATCCTAGAACTTTTTTCTGATTCCCAATTATACTAAGCATTCCTATTCCAAAAATGTTTTTAGGGGGAAAATAGGCATCTTCCTCTTCGTTGCGATACAGTAACCTCTTCACACAAGTCCTGTTTTCTGTACAGTGGTCTATACCCAGTAACTATGTCTACCGAGCCTCCAATGTCAGCCACGTTTCCCTTTATTAAAAAAGGGTTTTGCTCTTACACTGATACCTTCTGTGACAAACCAGCAGCATCACGCATGCCTCTTTACCTGCCACCAGAGATCAACACTGAAAGAGTATATTTTGTGCTAAACCCCTTCTTGCCGCAGCCATATGAGGGCTTTTTTTTTTTGCAAGGCAAGATGTTCTTTTTAATGGTGGCAATAGAAGTACTCTATAATGTAAAGAAAAATTCTATGTGGAATAGAACGCGAAAAAGAAGCAATTGTGCTGATTTTAACTGAGGTTTTGTTTTTAGGCATACAATGATTGGTATAAATGTTCCATTATCTGTATTTTGTAGGTCAGTATGATTCAGGTGATGGCATATTTGTAGAGTTCTCATGTTATAGTACTTTAAAAAAAATTAAAACTTTTTCTGTTTTTGAAATCTGCATTGCAACGCTGTGTTCTTTCGACCAATTATTTTTTTTTTTTTTTGTTACAGGCTGAAGTGTAGATTATATTGGTACCATGTTGACATGCATGCAAATTCTTGCTCACTTTTTATTCCAGTTTTTTTGGCAATGCAACATCAAAATGACCAAAAAATTCTGTTTTGGCATTGGTAATCTTTCTGTTCTATATTAATCAGACTTGTTGATATTAATTGGATGCGTTGATGCCAATTCTGTGTTGTGGTGTGTGTTTTTTTTGTACAATGGCAAAAGGGGGTTGCTTTTACATTTTAACGTCAACACTGGCCAGGATTTTCTCACCATTAACAGAGGTGCCCTCTAATCTGGGTAGAAGGTCCATGGTGTCCTTCACATATGATGACAAGGACGTGATATATGGAGTGTCCTTTTATTTGATGGAATCCCTTTTGTACCTTGGGTAAGGCGTAAAAAGTTGAAACTTGTGGACATTGAATCACTGTGAGCTTAAATTTCCTCATTAATTATTTTGGTCATATTGGCCCTCTCTAAGATGCTAAACCGTTCCTTCTGAAAAATAAGTCTGGTCTGATGGGAGAATTTCATAACTCTTTCTGTCGCTCAAGATATTCAAGCACATTTTAATGTTTTCAGACTGTTCAGAGTACCATGTTTTCACCTTTGTCAGTTGGTTACAGGGCCGCCGTTAGGGCAGTACAACCGATACTGCTCTATAGGGCCCAGCCGGTCTGTGAAGCCAGGGGGGGCACGCCACCAGCCGGCTCCGCCCCCTCGCTTCACAAAGTCTATCTTAATTGTATGCACGTCCGTGATCTGAAAATCACTGGTAAGTCCTCTTTGGGGAAAGGTAAAAAAAAAAAACTGTGACAAAGTAAAACACAAACAAAAAATAAAATAAAAGCGGGCCGTTTTCCCCCTTTAAATGGCAATCAGCCCAAAAAGATGAAAAATAAGTAAAGTACGGATATTTGTTATTGCTGCGTGTGTAACGACCCAACCTGTAAATCTGTCACGTTATTTAACCTGCACAGTGTATGCCATAAAAAAGTCTACAGAATTGCGTTTTTTCGTTCAACCCGCAGCACATAAAATGGAATAAAAAGCAATTAAAGTCATATAAATGCCAAAGTGGTAGCAATGAAAATGGTGTGTTAATCCTGCAAATAAATAACTTGCATAGCTCTGTATACAGAAAAATAAAGTTATGGGCTATCAGAAGATAGCGATGCATAAATTTTTTGTTTTACACAATACATTTTTTTCAGCGTGTCAACATAAAATAACTATAGATATTGGATAGCGCTGTAATCGTATCAACCCACAGAGTAAAACTAATTTGTTACATATACTGCATGGAGAGCACTGTTAAATAAAAAAATAAAAACAGTATTTTCTTCACTGTGGCTTCCAAAAAATGGATTTAAAACCGATGAAAAAGCATTGTCCCCTCAAAAATGATACCAATAAAAATGTCAACTCATCCTGCAAAAAAAAAAAGCCCATACTCCGCTCCATACCCAGAAATATAAAAAAGTTTGGCATTTAAACTGTCGATGCAAAAACGTGTTTTCCTTTTTGAATAAGTATTTTTATTGTGTAAAAGCAGAAAACGCAAAAAATATACAAATTAGGTATCGCTGTAATCATATCGACCTGCTGAGCAAAGCTAGCATTTATACAACCACTGTAAAAAATTAAAAACACGAGGATTGCTTTATGTTCAAAACACCTCACAAAAACTTTCATAAAAAGCAATCGGTGTCAAATGAACCAATAAAAACATCAGCTTATCCTGAGAAAAAGAATCCATTAATCAGATCCATATACAGAAAAATAAGTTATGTCTAAGACTGATGACATAAAAACACAATTTTATAAACTCATTTCTCTTGTGTAAAAGTAATAAAACATGAAAAAGTATATAAAATTTATATCATTGCAATTGTGACAACCTGCATGGTAAAGTTATTCTGTCATTTATACCACATTGCTAACGCTGTAAAAATGAAGCTCAAAAAACAATGGCGGAACTGCGTTTTTTATCTCACCATTTTCATAGCCCAATGCAAAAAAAATGTGGAAAACCTGTACGCCCAAATTGCAACATACGCCCCTAAATGAGATCCATGAGGGGTATTGAATCCAAAATGGGGTGACTTCTGGAAGGTTTCACCTGTTCTGGTACTTTGGCGGCTTTGCAAATGCGACATGGCACCCAACAAAATCTGCAGACCAAAAGCGCTCCCGCCCTCGCCTTGCGTCCACACAGCAGTTTACACCCACAAATAGGGTATTGCCAAACTTGGAAGACCTTGCATAACACATTTTAGGATGTTTTTTTTTTTTTTTTTTCCAGGTATATGATTAACCAGCGGGTTCAATTTAAACCCTACACCCCTAGATATATTCCTCAAGGGGTGTAGTTTCCAATATGGGGTCTTTTTAGGAGTGTTTATTAAGTTTTAGCATCTTAGGATGTCCTCAAACCTGTAATGGTGCCTAAAGAAAATTGTAATAAAAATGAGACCCCAGTAGGTGCTCCTCCTATTCTGCAGCTTGTGATTTAGTCAAATAGCGCACAAAGGCCACACATAGGATATCTCTAAAAATTTCAGAATCGGAGGGAATCAATATTAAGTTCTTTCCCTGGTCACATCTATCATGGATGAAATTGAAAGCCTGCAAAAAAAGGGATATTTTGACATTTTACCTCCACTTTGCTTTAAGTGAAACACCTAATAAGTTAATAAACTTCCTAAATGCTCTTTTGAATACTTTTAAGGGGTGTAGTTTCTTATATGGAGTTCTCTTTGGGGGTACCTAACATACAGGCTTCTCAAAGCCACGTCACAACTGGACTGGTCCCATTAAAAAGTCAATGTTGCAAATTTTCTTCAAAATGTGAAAAATTACTACTAAATTTGTAAGCCATCTAATGTAAAAAAAGACATTTTAAAAAATGCCAATCTACAGGAGACATATGGTAGATGCTAATTACAAACTATTTTGTGTAGAATAATCTTACAGAAATTTTTTAACTTTGAAAATGGCAAATATTTCAAAATGTTCACAGTATTTTGATATTTTTCACACGTAAATAAGGATTGTATGGACCGAAAGTTCTGACTTAAAGGGAATCTGTCGCCAATTTTTTTTTTTTTTCACTTATTAAAACAAGATCCTAATCCATATTCTTTTCTTCTTAGCCATTTTTATTTTCTGATTATAGATTTCTCAATCCACTTGTTTGTATGTGATTTGTGGGGAAAGCTTTCGTGCTTGCACTGCTTTCAACATCAATCAGAGAGAGACTTTACTGCAGCTTCATGCACATCCGAGACCTATGACTCTCGGTCCCATTGACTTCTATAGGAGAGTTTTCTAGGCATGCTCTGTGACTTGGAAATAAGTCAATGTTCAGGGAGGGGGAGAGGGTGGACTTTGACCATATCTTATTGTGAATGGTGGATCTTGTGTTACCTATACACATTTGGTGTCTCCTTTCAGCTTGACCCTGCTTGTGCTAATAATGAGCAGACTGCTGAAAATCTCTCTACAGAACAGGAAGTCTCAGACTATTAGGCCTAGTGACCGAAGTGAAAACTGCAGGACTTGAGAATTTATATTAAAAAAAAAAAAAAAAAAAAAGGAAGCGATATGGAAAATAAAAAAAAACAAACCCAAAATTCATAAAAAATGTTTTATTAAAAACAGGCGTTAAGTAAGTCATTATTTGATGACACATTTCCCCTTTTAAAGCATAATGTTTCACAAGAAAACAATCTCTGAATCACATAGATAGGTAAAAGTATCAGTTATTCTCACAAAAAGCGACATGTCAGATTTAAAAAATGGGGCACTGTCAGGGAGGTCAAAACGGCGTTAAGGCCATGTTCACACGGCTTATTTCGGCGCGGATTCGAGCCGTATTGCGCGCCGGATTTGCGCTTCAGTACGGCTCCAATCCGTCGCAGTCATTACGGTAATCCACAGTTCTCATAGAGAACAGTGGATTCCGTCACTCCTCTCCGCTCGGCGAATCCGCCAGGCGGGGAGAAAGTGACATGCACGTTATCCAGACGCAATACGCGCTGTGGATAATGCAAGTCTATGGGGCCGGCGGGCAGCACCGTCGCCACGCCCCCGCACCGCCCCCGGCCCCGCACCTTACCAAGATCAGGAGGGGTGGAGATCCAGGACCGCAAAAAACACCTGAGGGTCATGTTGGTAAGGTATTAATGATGGAAAACAGAAGGTGGTTATTATTGGCAGAATAATCTTGGCAGGAGCAAAGCCAATTGTTCAGGTGTTGGGAAGAGGCTTAGCCAGTAGCACCTTACAATAGGCAAGATGGCATGGTTCAATCAAGGTATTAAGTTGTAATTTCCCTGACTAAGAGCTCCACGACCCAAATCCTGTAGGAAAGGCTGATACATTAAAGCATAATCCCTACAGAGATGTAACTTAGGTTCACCTTGCATAGTATGTAGCCTGGTTTGTGGCAGGCCTCATTGGGAGGGGAAAATTTGACGAACAAGAGGAGACAGAGGGACCAGACAAGATAGCCAAGGTAGGGGACGTCTGGCATGCCCAGAGAAAGAGAAATCCATTATCAACTAGATAAGTAGCAGCACCGCATATTTAAGGATGGTTACCAATTCAAATCATTACCAGAAAGTTGGTACTCCAAATACCAAGTGAAAAGGCCAAAGCACCCCTTAAGCCGAACGTCTGAAAATTAGTAAATGACCAGAATTTTTTTTTTAGTTTTTGCCTCCTTGCGTTTCAACATTTTTTTTTATTTTTTCAATGACGCAGTTATATGAGGCCTCGTTTTATTCGAGACAAGTTGTACTTTATGGGGGAATAGTTTAAATTCACTTAATAAATAATTGTAGAATTATTATACCAGTCACATTTCACACTTAATAACTTGTTAGATTAATTCTACAGGTTATTATGGTTGTGTGGATACCTAATATGCGTAGGTTTTTTTTTGTGTAATGTATGCACAATTTTTAAATATTTTTATTTTTTATACTTTTTTGTTTCTTACTTTTTTTTTTTTTAAATCCCTGAAGGGATAACGGTTCCTTTTTTTTTATAATCTGTGTCAGTCTGACACAGGCAGTGATCAGGGCAGCTCACAGTCTGCCCTGATCACCGGCTTGTTACAATGACAGCCCTGGGGCTACTCTAGATCCCCAGGGCTGACTGTGCAGCCGTTCCCCGGGCTCTGACGGGTCACCGGGCGTTTTGATCAGCCGACAGAGCAGGGAAACCCTTTGATTGTGCTGCGGTGACGGACCGCGGCAATCAAAAGGTTAAAGCACCGGAGAGCGGAGCTTAACCTGCTCAACGGTGCTTGCAGGAGCCTCGATGGGATCAGGGTTGTGTAGTACAGCCCCGTTCCCAGCACTGCTGCGGTGCTCGGAGCCGCAAACTCCGATGTCGCTGCAGACAAAAGACCTGAAACTTCCGACTTCAAAAGTCGTTAAGGAGTTAAGCTTCGGTTTGATATGCAATAAAAAAGTTTTTTCCACAACTGGAAGGACTTTTCCTTGTCGTCTTTGTAAAGAGATGTTTGTACTTGATTTTCTCGCGGTCACTGAAATGTCGAAAAGTTTATTTCTTTTGGTGTTTTTGAGAAGTTGGGCGATTCAGGGGGTAGGAGGCCAAAGAGATACCATTGAGGAGAGTCGAGGCAAAAGTGGAGCAGCTGGTGACAAAAGACCAGAATTGGGCCCAAAAAGCTTTGATCGTGTTACAGGACCAAAAACAACAAAATAGGTCGGCAAAAGGAGCCAAGCATTTGGGACACGCATTGGTAGAGGAGGTAGACCCTGTGTGAGGAAACGTATGCGCAATGCCATCTCCCATTAGGACATGGAGAGCAAATATTTTGCTGCATGAGTTAGGATGGTTAATATATCCTCTGGTGATAGTGAGTCTATAAGTTCCGTCCAGGAAGCTAAATCCGATTCTCTGGCGGAATAATCTAGGGATGAGCGAAGTAGATTATAGTAAGGCGTGATTGGAGTTGTGCACGAGTGATGTCAGCAGGACACTATGTTCTTAGTGTATAATGAGCTCACTTTTCTAGTGATGTGGACCCCCAAGTAAATTAGAGAATCTGTTTGCCATTGAAAAGGGTACAGTGCTAACCACACGAAAGTTGCTCTGCCCTTCAGAACCAAAGCATCTGATTTATGTTCATTCACCTTGAAGCCCGATGTTCCTAGTGTTTGGAAATCATACAGAATACGAGAGGCATTTGGATGGATTAGTAATGTATTATAACAGGTCATCAGCGAAAGCCGAGAGTTTGATTTTCCAAGAACCAACATGAATGCCGTAATTTATTTCACTGAAGGTGACGAATGAGCTTGTCCAGTGACCAATTGAAAAGTGCTGAGATGTGACAATCTTGACCGTTTCCTCTTTTTTAGAATTGACCCGCTGGTATTTGCTGTGGCCTAGCAAAGAAAGAAATCTACTCCCAAAGCCATGATGGCATAATGAGGTATTTAGAAATTGCAATGAGCTTTTTTGGCATCTAAACTCCGCAGCACAGAGGTGGGCCTTGAGTGATCTTGAGCCTAGTTAAAAAGTGTTAAGGGACCTGTGGTGGATTGTATTCTGCCTGTTAAAATTGTCACCAGGATTTTGCAGTCTTGATTAGGTACAGGATTTGATGAGACCTTATTGGGGCAATGCTAGGACTGTTTGAGGTTTTAAAATAAGGATGGTGTGGGACTCGTAGAAATCTGGTGGTTCTATATTTCCTTGATATATGGTGTTTAGGTTTTTGGATAAGTATTGGATTATGTTGGATCTTATCAGTGTGTAGTATGCCTAGGGGAGACAATCCGGGCCCGGGGTCTTATGGTTGGGGAGCCGGGCGTGCACATGGCAGGTATCCTCTTCCGTTACATCAGTCTCCAGGATCAGAGTGACACCTGAAGGGAGCTTTGGCAGGGACGCTCTATTTAGAAGGGACCAGGAACCAGCCAAGTCATAAGGACGAACTTTGTACAATTCAGAGACATATCTGACGAGGATTGTTTGGATTTGTTGAGGGTCAGAAGTTTGGTGTTGTGTGAATGGATCATGTAAATTCAAAATGTGGGATTTTTAACTATATGGCTTTCCTGCTTTGGCTAGAAGGGAGCCTATTTTGTTCCCCTTTCTAAAGTATTTGTTCCATAGGACTTCAATACCCATGTGCTTGCCCCTGTAGAAAACTCTACAATAGAGAGTTAGTTGTTGTGTATTTATTTTTCTGGATGCGTGCCATGACCCCTCATCACTGCCTTAGAGGTTAACCAGAAGAGCCCGACATCTTCTGTATGTTCAAGATTATCATCTTGAAAGTTAGACCAGAGTGTTAAACAGCGGATGGGGATCTCTAATTAAAGGAGAGGGGTAAACGGAAGCTGTCTGAGAGGGAAAAATGTTACTGGGGAATGGTCAAAGATCAAAATGTCCTCTATAGTGGCCATCGTTATTAAATGAAAACATCACACTGGTGTCAGGAAGACATCTATTCTAGAGTGACTAGAGTAAGAAGTGTAATTCCTTATGAATAAGTTTAGGGTGCGCCTATGGTCGCACAGGACAAATCGGTCCATTATGGATAAGACTACAGAGACCGCTTGTAAGTCCTGGGAAGTAGAAGTCGATCTGGCTGTAATGTCATGTTGAAGCTTTCCCCAATTATAAGTGTGTGTAGCTGCTGTCCCAATAGAAAATTATAGAGTGAGGAGTAGAAGTCAGCATTGGAATTGTTTAGTGCATATATGTTTAAAAAGGAGTATCGAATCGGGTTAATGGTAATTTAGGATGCATGAATCGCTGGGGAATAGAATCGCCGCCACTCGTGATTTGGAAGAGAAGGGTGTGGTGAAGCAGTCACCTTGCCAAGGGGCCTTTAGAAATCCCATGCCTCCAGGGTGCCTCCTGAATGAATATGACTTGTGCCCCAAACCTCTTCAAATGTTTCGGGAACATTTTGCGTTTATTTGGGGTGTTTAAGCCCGCTATGTTCCAACTGACAAAGCAGGGTAGTGAGTCAGTGTATGTTTGTGCTGGATTAATAGAAGCTGTGGAACCCCTCCTATTATGGATAGTGGGAGCTGTACATGATGCGATTTTGAATTGTTAAGGGGATGTATCACTTCTTTAGTTCGGCTGATTAATACTGCTCTCCGCTTCTGAACTCTTGAAATGCAGTGGCGTTTCTTCCTCTCCCAGCTGGGTGACATCATCCCCCCTTCACTGTTCATGCTGGCTCCCGAAACCCCTCGCCCTCCCCCATCTGAGTCCACATGTCACGGTGTCTCTCCCTATCAGTCTTATTTTGTAAGAGCTGTAAACATACCAAAGGCTGCATTCAATCTAGACCGAGCACTGATCTCTTCTCCTCTCTCAGCTGGAGATTTGTTACAGTTGAATCCAGCTTTCTATGAATGGCACAGATCTCCCTTCTATGCAGGAGAGTTAGGCACCGAGACACAACTGTGTTTTCTGATTGTAGAATCTGCTGCAGTGTGTTTCTGCTAGGTGTGCAGAGAGAAATTGCTACGGCCCCTAACTGAGTCAGAGAAGCAGGGATAGACACACAATCGTGCTGTTTCCTGATTGTAGAAGCCCTGCAATGTTATAGGGTTTCTTCTGGCTGTGCAGAGTGAAAATGTGCCGGTCCCTTACTTTGAGTGAAAGGCAGGAATGCAAGCTCTGTGAATACAGCCGACCGGGGGCCGAACAGAATGTAAATGAGCTCTCAGCTAGTGAAATGGGAGGAGGGATCCGACCAGCACTGGATTTCAGTGTAAACAGAAGATAAGGAAAACTGTGAATACAAGACCGCTTTGCTAATGAAATCTAATTGCAAAGTTGCTGGTTTTCACTGCCCTCTTATTCTGAAGACCATTTAATGAAATGATACAACCCCTTTAAGGGAGGGCCTTCTGTCCCAGCAAGCCGCAGGCTCCTCAGGCGTGGAATTCTCCGGACGGCCAGATGTCCTTAGACACGGGGAATCCCTGAGCAAGGGGAACATGAAAATAGGAAAGCAACGCGTTAAGAACAAGTAGAAAACATTGCACAATAAACAAATCAAACTATGAATGCAGGTAGTCTGGCAAGCATTAAACGATCAGTCGTGGAGATATTAGGTTATTCAGGCTCATAAGGAAGATGATGTTGTCGGGCCTCTGCAGGTTTTTCATAGATACTCGTTTTGCCATCAATAGTGACGGTCGAGCAGGGTACAATTATTTGAAGCCAATGTTGTATACTAGATGGCATATTGGAGTAAAGGCCTTTCTTTTACAGTCACCACTGCCGAAAAATCTTGGAAGATTAATATGCGGTCTCTTTCCACAGTAAGCGAGCGTAGGTTTCAATATGCTTTAAGCACCTTCTCTTTGATCGTTCAGTTAGCATATCTCACGATTGCTTAACATGGATTGCCATCTCTCTCCCAGTTAATGTACTTTTTCGTTGTATTGAGGAAGAGGGAGAAGATCTAGTTGCAGAGCATTTTTTTTTTTTTTTACCAGATACAGTTGAAGGACCTCACCTGAGATGGTTTTTGGGATGTCAACGAAATGCTGATTGTTTTGTCATTCGCAGTTCTCAAGGGCTGAGTTGATGGAGACCTGAATCCTATCCATTCATATAGAAAATATGGCATGGAGACCTCCTGTGCTACCGTAACTGCTTGCTCATTTTCTTTGGAATGGGAAGCAGCCGGGCTATCTGGAGAAGACCGATTAGGTGGAGTAATATACTTGCTTTAAAACAGGGCTGTGGAGTCAGTCGGTGCCTATTTTGCAGGAGTCTGAGTCGGAGACGTCAAAAAAGGGACCGACTCCCAAAATATATAATTAGTTAGTACAGTTCGATGCAGTGCAAAGAGCAAGAGGAATTGGGTCTGGCCAGTGCTACTGCTCCCATATCTTCAGCCTTATCACATGAGGAGTGTAATTGATGACATGGAGCAGGCAAAGCACTGCCGCAGGGGAAAAGATTCTGCTCTCATGGCAAACAGATTTCAACAAAATTTTTCACCTGCTTTCAAAGAAGTAGAAGATCAACCATTCATCAAAACTGACTATGGCTGAGGCAATTCCTTTATACCCCGACATTGTTAGGCTGGGTACACACGACTTAAATGCAGGCCGTAATTATGTCCCGCAATTACACCGTGTGGGCGGGGCGGGAGCGGGGGTCGGCACCTCGCTGGCCCATAGACTTGCATTGCCAGCGGCGCCTATATGCCGCTGGTAATTCACATGTCACTTATCTCCCCCCTCTGCGTATTCGCCGAGCAGGGAGAGGAGACGTAATCCATAATTCTCTATGAGAATGTGGATCACAGTAATGACTTGGACGTATTCCAGCCGTAATTTGCGCACTCCGGCGCGTAATTACGGACTGAAATACGTCCAATTTAAAGCCATGTGAACACAGCCTTAGAGATGTTGCCCCTGTGGTCACCGCTTTACCCCCAACCCAAGCTAGTGTAAAGAGGCCGTTCTCTAGCCTGGAAATAATGAGATCAGATGTGAGGTCATGTATGCAGGATCTGATGGAGGCAATATTATTTCTCAGAACAAATTCAGAGACCACAAATGTTCCTGCAGTGTTTTGCATATTTACAATTTTTTTGTGTTCTAAAGTCCTATCCAATAAATATATTTTACACTGACAAGCAAAATGGTAACATTGTTTTGAACTTGTGACTTCCAGGCTCCAGATCTCACCATCCACTACAGCTTTGTACATGAGGCTACTGTAATTTTATATACAGTCACCTTACCCATCTTAAGCAAATTTGACTTGCAAGTATTTAGCATCTACTTAGATCTGCAGATTCTTTCCTGCAACTGCTTTGTTACTGTTTTGCTACTAAAAATCAAAATGTTAATTTCTATTATTGTGTTAGTATTTGGGAAATCCACCTTTTGGTTTTCAATACTGCCTGATTCCTTCTGGGCTCTGAATCAGATTCAAGCATATCTTGACCAAAATCTGATCCCAGGTCTCTTCTACACATTCCCAATGTTGGCGTAGACTGGACTTGGATACAAATACAGCTTTTTCTTCAACTCTACCCACAAGTGTTCAAAAGATCAAAACATTGTTACCCTTTAGCTTGTCAGTGTCTGTTCTCCCTAAATAGCTTGATTATTGTATCATAAAGTAATAAACAGCCTGATGTTACCAATTTCCTACAGTAAAGTTATCACTTAAAGGGGCCGTTCGCCCCCGCACCCGGCCCTTATTCAAGCCAGAATTGCGAGCGCAATCCGGCTCGCAATTACGGCTTGAATAAGCCGTGTGAACACGGCCAAACATGTGCCATGTATGAGGGAGTCGGGAGTCGGAGGTGTGGGAAATTGAGTCGGAGTTGGGGCTTTGGCTTGCCGACTCCACAGCCCTGGTTGCTTATGAGGACTTGCAATGCTTCTGTAGCCATGGTTTCAAATTTGTGGGGTTTGGAGGTTGATTTATGGGTGGTTTACATCTCGGCCTGTTTGGTTTCAGAGAAGAAAAAGAAACTTAAGCAAGTCACGTTTGTCTTTTTGGGAGTTGAGTGGGGGGATTTTTTTTTTAGATATCTGTCCATTGTATTTGAAGTGAGAGAAGTTGTTAGTTAACAGGTATATTTGCGTCTGAGATTGTATCTCCATGGTAAAGAGTAGTTTAGTTCCTGGATAAGGGTATGTACACACGGCTTATTTGAGTGTAATTGCGCTGCAATGCGCCCCGAAATAAGTCCTGTAATTACAGTAATCATCGCTCTCACAGAGAGTTGTAATTATGGTAATCATAGCTCTCACAAAGAGCTATTACCTGCCGTCTTCCCCGCTGTGTAAGTGACGTCACTTTTTTTCCAGCGTATACGCAACAAGAATAATGAAAGTGGGCTGGCCACCCCATGCTTTAGAAGAACGCGCTGGGACACGCAATACCAGAAAAATGGAAGTCACAGGGACTCTAACAAATAATTGTTGTTAATTGAGGTTTTACTTTTTGTTATGCTCCATGCTGTACTGTATGTGCAATCCTCTCATGACGCAGTACCACCATCTAAACACACAGGCACAAGGGGTTTGACGGGGCCCCTGTGGAAACCTAGACCATCCTCCCTGCAACCACAAATTCCTTTTATAGATGTTCCACTATGAACATTATATCGTGGAATGTAAAGGGACTTAGGTCACCAAATAAACGAATGAGAGTACTGCGCCATTTGAAGCGCCTGAAAGCAGATCTGGTGTTACTACTACTGTAGAGACGCATTTAACAGCATGTGATTTCCATAGAATGTGCAAACTATGGGTGGGAGAGGTATGTGGTTCCCCAGCGGTGGAGAGGAAAGCTGGAGCTATAATTTTGGCCCGGAGGGGTCTTCAATACAAGGTACAAGCAAGTGATGGAGATTCAGAAGGCAGGAGATTACATCTTCATATTAAAACCCCAAGTGGAGAGGCAAACTTAATCTATATTAACAGTGATATATGATCAACTTAGGCAAGAACCATTCAGATGATTTAAGTCTTTTTTGGGGGCCCAAAAAAGGGGGGGAAAAGGGCCAATTAAATTTTTTTGGGAGGGGGGATGAAGAGGACAGCCTTCTTCGGGATCTTCCTCTCATATTTTATCACAATTTCTAGAAGCTACCTCATTTGAATAGGTGGCGCACACGTCAAACCCATGGTAGGTAGTTCACATTTTTCTCCCAGGTACACAGAGCATCGTCGAGAATAGGCCACTTTTTACATGGTCCTGACTTGATTCCAAGGATTAAGGGCATTGATATTGGTAACCTGGTCATTTTTGACCATGCTCCCCTGATTGTGGAGATGGGAGAGGTCCACCCAGGAGCGTGAGATAGGTTGTGGAGATTTTCCACTTGCCTCTATGGAGACAAGTCTTTCGCCGAGACCTTGAGGGGCTGGAGTTTTTCTCAACTAACTCACGTGTCCAGGATCATCTCCTATTCTAGGAAACTGCAAAAACTGTTTTGCGGGGGAGAATTATGGCTTACATTGCTTCGAAAAAGCGACAAGCGAAGGAAAGGCTTGTCTCGGCTAGTCAGGAGTTAAGGAGGGCGTACACTGGTTATTTGGCCCAGCCATCCCCACGAAAGGGTGATACCTGTAGAAAAGCCCGGCAGGAATTTAAGTCCTGGACGAAGGCCAAAGAAAGCTTTTATATGTCAAAGCTTTTATATATCACAGCTGGAAGCTAAACTCCACAAAAACCGGAACAAAGCTGGAAAGCTTTTGGCAAACTTAGCTAGAGGGAAACGACCCACAGTCCATATTCATGGACTCTTAGACAGCTCCATGGCTCTTGTGACTGACCCTAAAGGCATCGCCCAAATTCTGCAGGGCTACTACTCAGAGACCATCCGGAGGATGCAAGGTTGGGTTCCGCATTTCTTGATACAGTACAATTGGTGAAAGTCAAAGTGGAAGATCTGGATATGCTGAACACACCCATCACAGAGGAAGAGGTACAGGGAGTAATTAGGGGTTCTCACTTAGGCAAGGCCCCGGGACCGGACGGGTTTAGTTCTACAAGATCCTTAATGTACAGATAACCCCAACTATGTTGGGACTCTATAACCACTTACTTGAGGGCAAGGAAACATGAACATGCCAATACTGCTTACATCAAACTCTTGCCTAAACAAGGCAAGAGCGAATGTGACCCAGCGGCATACAGACCCATATCGCTAATAAATTTAGATTTAAAATTCATATCCAAGGTCATGGCGAATAGGCTGGCCCATATTCTTCCAGATTTGGTGGGACCGGAGCAGGTGGGATTCACAAAGGGGCGGTTTGCCACAATTAACATTAGAAGTGTGTTTTTGACTCTGGATGGGGTTGCTCACGTGAGAGGGAACTACCAGGACCCGGCTTTGGTCACCATCGACGCCGAAAAGGCTTTTGACAACATCAGAAGGGGGTAGCTGGGCCAGGTATTAGATAAAATCGGAATCTCAGGGCCTTTTAGAACTCTCTTAACATCGTTATACAAGAACCCCACAGTAAAAATCCATATTCCAGGCCAATTGTCAGAAAAGATTTTTCTGCAGAAGGGGACGAGACAGGGCTGCCCCCTGTCTCCCCTGCTCTTTAACCTGGCCATTGAGCCACTGGCTCAATCCCTGGCCCAGGGGAATTTATTTGAAGGCATAGACTTAGGTTCTAACTCTTTGAGAGTAACATTGTTCGCAGATGATATTGTTCTCTTGATGGCGAATGTGGCTCAGGACCTGGACAGTGGTGCGACATCTAAAGTTCTTTGGAATGTTTTCAGGCTTCAGAATAAATAGAGGAAAACTTGAGATTCTAGAGCTGGGGGAGGGGGTCCGCCGTTCAGAACCAGAGATTTCGGGTATACCGATCGCCAAGTCTGATCTAAAATATTTAGGAATCAGAGTGACCAAACGGACTAGCTTCATCTACCAGCCAAATTATGCGCCCCTCTTTCAAAGAATAGTCGGAGTTACAGAGATGGCAAAACTTACCGCTGCCCCTCCTGGCCCGAATTCATCTCCTTAAAATGATGAGCTTCGCTAAATTGTTATATCCGCTACAAGTCATACCAATGCTCATTAAGCATAAAGATATAATGATACTAAATAAAGCATTCTCCCGATTTCTTTGGAAAGGGAAGAAACAGAGAATCCGACTTGGCAAATTGATGGCGACAGGCGAGAATAGGGGGGTGGCCTTTCCAGATGTGAGGAGGTGCAATCTGGCATGACTGGAAAGACTCCAAGCTCTGCACTCTGTCTTGAATAGCCGAGATATCTTCTTGAACTATGTGTAGATCCTGTTGCCATGCGTTTTTAAGCTCCTGCGCCATTGAGAATAGATCATTTTTAGTTGGTAGAAATGTCATAAGCGCTTGCAATTCAGGGTGGCCCCGTAATGCCAGAACAGCCTGCTCTCTGGAGAAGGGGGAAGGGCAATCAATAGGCTCCCTAGAAAGCGAAGGAGCAACCGCAGAGACATGTATGGATGCCCTCATCCGGGGCGGTTGAGGGATTGTCCCAAGTGCTGGCCAGTCGGCATCCACAACAAGGGGCTCAAATGAAGCTTGATTTGGTGGGGTCAGAGGGTGTGAGACTATAAAAGAGGTCTCCAGGTGGTCAGATACTGATTCTTGGGAGATGGCTCCCTGTTTGGGTCCCTCAGTATCAATGTAAGGTCTATTTGCCACCCGCGTTGCCATTGAGCCACAGACCCTTTTCTTGCATGAGGAAGTATAGTCCTGCAGGGGGAATATTGCCTCGCATTCAGAGAGGGCCTGCTCCTCGTCCTCTTCCCCAGACTCCATATCCCCATACCTAGTGTACATGCTGTTCAGGGGCCCTGAGTGCTGATGGAACCGCTCAGTCCCCCCCACCCCTTATTGGAAGCGCTCACCGGCTGCTCTGGCTGCTGCCTCCCGATGGATCCCCTCGCAGTCCGGTCTCTCTTAGCCTTTAGTGATGGCAGCGCCTCATGGTCCAAGATGTACGCCTCATCCTCTGTATCACTCCGCGCTGCTGGTGTCTCGCTCTGCTCCCCAGCTTCCTCGGCTTTCCCAGGAGCTGATGGTGCAGGCTGGCAGTCTTCCTGTCTTCTGGGTCGCGCTGTGCCCCTTGCTCCCGGATGCGTGCTGAGGAGGAACAGGCGCCTCAGAGGAGAGACGCCGTTGCCGGCAAGATGGCACCCACTCCGGAGAGGAGAGCACCGATTCACTTGCGGATGGAACTCAGCCAGAGAGGCAAAATAGTTGGATATAGGCATCTTCGTTGCAGGAGAGGTGACTGCAGCTTTGGGAGCCTTCTTTGTCCTTCTGGGACTCATATTGCCGTTGTATTGGCTCAATTAGCAGATGGCCCGAACGGAGCTCTCACTTCCTGCCGTTGGCATGCCAAGCCACGCCCCCTGCCAGATGTTTCTATTATGTTTGTTGGATGGTTCAACATATTTTTTGGTGCTCAAGATAAATCTGATTTGCTTGATAAAGCACTAAAGCCATGCTAGAAGACCATAGCTAATCTAGTCAAGAGAATGTCGGATTCTTACCTATGGCTCTTATTTTGTTTATGTATATTTGTTTGTGTTGGTGAAACAATACTCTGAGATGTATGTTGTCAAAATCCTAATAAAATACAAAAAAAAAAAAAAAAAAAAAAGCAACGACCTGTTGCTGGTCAACTATATGGACAAGAGGGTCGTCTATATATTGTCCACATGTCACGGCCCCCGTGCTACTCTGTACCATTACAGTCACCCACAAACTATTGGATTATGAATTACAACTGGTACATGGGAGGGGAAGACCTGTCAGACCATGTGCTGAAGCCACACAGTGCCACATGTAAAATCAGTGTGGTATAGAAAGTTGGTGTGGATATTATGCAGTTAACAATGTACAATACTTTTGTTCTTTTCCGTTGTACAGGCCAGGCGGGGACTTTAATTACCTTTCAACCGAAAGTAATAAAGGTGCTCGTTTTTAGGAGCCAAGGAGTGTGCCCAGGCACTTCTGGTTGTGACGTCCCCTGTATTGTGCCAGGGCAGCTTTTCTCCATTGAAGTCCCCTCCACTTAAAGGGAGGACACAAAAACCGGCAAAGTGTTTTACAAAAAAGGGATCATAAAGGACACAATTAACCAGTGTTAAACCCGCCCTGATAAACCTGACCTCTGCATAAAAGAATGCTTTAAACTGTATCACTCAATTATGGATTACTAGTTTAACCCCCTCACGTTCCTGGACGTATGCATACGTCCTGAGGATCGCGCGAACGCTAAAGCAGCGTATATTACAGCTGACATCCCGCAGCGTCGGCCCCGACCCGCGATCACTCGGGAGGGGAGAGGGGGGGAGCGGTTAACCCCTTAATGATCGGGTCGCAGTAACTAAGGAAGATGCAGGAGGAGATAGCTCCTCCTGCGTCTCTGTCGGCGGCAGCAACTCCTGCAGCTCCTGCCTTCTGACACAGCACGGAAAGCATAGAATGCCTTCCAGGTTGTTTGTGACGTCACGATGCCCCAAAAAAGATCAAAAATAAATAAAGTACCCATATTTGGTATCGCCGCGTGCGTAACGACATGACCTATAAATCTGTCATGCTAATTAACCTGTACGCTGAATGCCGTAAAAAAAAAAAAAAAAATCACATTATTAAGATTTTTGGTCATACCACAGCACATAAAATTGAATAAAAAGTGAACAAAAACAACAATAAACGCCAAAGTAGTACAAATTAAAACGTTATTTCATCCCGCAAAAAAAAAGTCCTTACACAGCTCTGTATACGGAAAAATAAAAAATGTATAGCTCTCAGAAGATAGCGATGCATAAATATTGTTATACACACTAAAAACACTTTTTTTTTTTTTAAAGTGCTTCAACATAAAAAAACTATATAAACAGGATATCGCCGTAATCGTATCGACCCAAAGAGTAAAGCCAACTTATTACAGATACTGCACGGTGAGCGCTGTTAAAAATAAAAATTAAAATCACTACTAGGATTGCAGTATTTTCTTCACCCTGCCTTCCAAAAACTGGATTTAAAAGCGATCAAAAAGCCTTATCCCCCCAAAAATGATACTAATAAAAACGTCAACTCATCCCGCAAAAAAAAAAGAAAAATTAAAAAGTTATGGCTCTCAGACTATGGGGATGCAAAAACTATTTTCCTGGTTGAATAAAAGTGTTTTTATTGTATAAAAGCAGTAAAACATAAAAAAATATACAAATTGGGTATCACTGTAATCGTATTGACCTGCTGAGTAAAGCTGGGCATGTAAAATATTCCGTACAGTGACCGCTATAAAAATAAAAACCACTACCAAGATTGCTGTATTTTGTTCAAAACGTCTCACAAAAAACCTTTAAATTTAAAAAGTAAACATAGCGTTATAATGCACCCCATAAAGTTACCAATAAAAACATCAACCCATCCCGCAAAAAAACAAGCCCATAATCAGCTCCGTACACAGAAAAACAAAGTTATGGCTGTCAGATTAGGACAACTTAAAAATGCAATTTTTTTATAGAATATTCTATTCTGTAAAAGTAATAAAACAGAAAAAACTATATAAAATCTATATAATTGTAATTGTACCGACCCCCATAGTAAAGTTTTCCTGTCATTTACACTGCACGGCGAAATGCTGTAAAATTGGAATCCAAAAACAATGGCGGAACTGCTCCCCCCCCCCTCTCCACTCCCCCATTTTCATGGCCCAATGCTAAAAAAAAACTATGGAACACCTGTGCACCCAAAATGCACAGTACCACCCTGGATGAGATCCCTGAGGGCTGTTGAATCCAAAATGGGGCGACTTCTGGAAGGTTTCACTTGTTCTGCTACTTTGGGGGCTTTGCAAATGTGACATGGCCCCACCAAAATCTGTGTTCCAAAAGCGAAATAGCGCTCCCTCCCTTGTACGCTCTGACATGCTCCCAAAAAGCAGTTTACACCCACATGTAGTGTATTGCCGAACTTGGAAGAAATGGCTTAACAAAATTTAGGGGTTCTTTTTTCCAGGATTCCTTGTATATATGAAACATTTTAAGCTAAAATTGCAGATTGTTGGAAAAAATTTTTTTTTAAATTTTCACGGCCTAATGCTAAAAAAAAAATGTGGGAATCACCTGTGGGGTCTATATACTCAGTGTACCCCTGAATATATTCCTTAAGGGGTGTAGTTTCCAATATGGGGCCTTTTAGGGGTGTTTATTAAGTTTTAGCACCTTAGGGTGTCCTCAAACCTGAAATGGGAGCTAAATAAAATTGTATTGAAAATGAGACCCCAGAGTCCAGTAGGTGGTCCTCCTATTCTGAGGCTTGTGGTTGAGACAAATAATGCACTAGGGCCACATATGGGATATCTCTAAAAACGGCAGACCTGTGGGAATTGATATTAAATTGCATTTACCTGGTCACATCTACCGTATTCCAGTGAATAATGGATACATATTGAAAATCTACAAAAATAGTGAAATTTTGAAATTTCACCTCTACTCTGCTTTAATTTCTGTGAAATAACTAAAGGATTAACAAACTTCCTAAACACTGTTGTAAATACTTTAAGGGATCTAGTTTCTTAGATGGAGTCATTTATGGAGGTATCTAACATGCATGCCCCTCAAAGCCATGTCAGAACTGGAGTGGTCCCTAAAAAAAAAAATGTATATTGCAAATTTTCTTGCTAAATGTGAGAAATTACAACTAAGTTTCTAAGCCCTCTAATGTCGTAAAAAACATTTAAAAAAAAAGATTGCCAACCTATAATGGAATATGGTAGATGCTAGTTATAAAAATATTTTTGTGGTGAATAATTATCCGTCTTGCACGCAGAAATTTTGGAACTTTCAAAATGACACATTTTTCCAAATTTTCATGAAATTTTGATTTTTCAAAAACAAGGATTTTATGGATCAAAATTTCTTACTTACTTAAAGCACAATGTGTCACAAGAAAACAATCACTGAATCACATGGATAGGTAAAAGTGTCAAAAAGTTATTCTCACTGCCAGATTTCAAAAATAGGGCTGTGTCAGGAAGGCCAAAACTGGCTGGGTCCTTAAGGGGTTAAGTATTCTTTTATAATTTTTTTTTATTTGCACCTTTCCCTGATGCATCAAACCTGACACAGATTTTACTGTGCAGTAGCATGGCATAAGCCGAAAAAATTTCCGTTTACGGTTTCGTCTTTTTAATGCACGATAATATCTGAAAATTAAATTTATGAAACCCCCGTCATGTTAAAATTTTAATGACACTTTACATTTTTTTTGAGGGGTGAACTTTCTAAAATGGGGTGACTTTTGGGTGTTTTCATAATTTTAGTTCACAGTATTTGCAATAGTCAGCACATTTTTTTTCTAAGGCGTGTGGAAGGGGCCAGCTAAATACGAAGGGGACATGGGGTGTCCATAGAATGAGGAGACATGTGAGAAAAATCATAAATCTAATTTATTACTTTTGTGCAAGATGTGCTGATCTAGTCAAAAGGTGTGCATAAATACAGGATGATTGTGATTTTCAACTTATACCTCTACATGCTATGTATGTATGTGTGTGTATGTATTTATTATGTATGTGTATACCAAAAGACCTGTAGGGTCAAAATGCACTCTATACCCATATATGAATTTGTTGATGGGTGTAGTTTCCCAACTTGAGGGCCTCCAGCCATTCCAGCTTATTCTGCACTGCACAAGCCAAATACAGGCCTTTCCTTCTGAGACCCACCACGTGTTCCAAATCTACTTTTTAACCAGGTATTATCACACTTGGAAGAAATTGGGATACCGGTTTCGGGGTGTTTTTTCTGTTGCATTCTTTGTGAAAATGGAAAATTGTGGTTATAATTAAAATTTATATATATACATTCAAAATGTACTTTATGAACACACATGAGGCATTGCCACACTTAGGAGTGTAAATTGGGCTATAGCTTTTGGGGTGCTTTTTCTCCTGCATTTCCAGTAACCATTAAAAATTTGGGTCTAAAAGTTCAATTTATTGGGAACATTTTTTATTTTTTAAATTTTCTCGGCCTTATTCTAAAAATTGAGAAACACCTGTTGAGTTTATATCACTATACCCCTCAATGAATTTCAATTAATTCCTTGGTGGGTGTAGTTTCTATAATGGGGTCTTTTTAGGGGTGTTTTTTTAGCACCTTCAGGTGTCTGCAAACTGATATGGTGCATACAAAATATCTTAATAAAATGGTAGCTCCAAATTCCAGTAGGTACTCCTTCGATTTTTAGGCCTGTGGTTGAGTCAACCACATATTGTATATTTTTAAAAACAGCAGATTCAGGAAAACGAATATGGAGTTGTTTCACTGTTAACATATACTATATTCCAGAGAATAATCGATTGACATTGAAAATCTGCAAAAAAAAAAAAGTTTAATTTTGAGATCTTTGACTCCACTTTTAATTTATATAAAACACATAAAGAGTTACAGTGGGGAATAAAGTATTTGGTCAACCACCACTTGTGCAAGTTCTCCCACTTAAAAAGATGAGAAAGGACTGTAATGGACGACATAGGCAGACCTCAACTATGAGACACAAAATGAGAAAACAAATCTTGAAAATCACATTGCCTGATTTTGAAAGAATTTATTGCAAATTAGGGTGGAAAATAAGTATTTGGTCAATAACAAAAGTTCATCTCAATACTTTGTTATATATCCTTTGTTGGCAATAAACAGAGGTCAGACGTTTTCTGTAAGTCTTCACAAGGTTGGCACACACTGTTGCTGGTATGTTTGCCCATTCCTCCATGCAGTTCTTCTCTAGAGCATTGACGTTTTGGGGCTGTCGCTGGGCAACACGGATTTTCAACTCCCTCCACAGGTTTTCTATGGGGTTGAGATCTGGAGACTGGCTACGCCACTCCAAGCCCTTGAAATCCTTCTTACGAAGCCACTCCTTCGTTGCCCTGGCGGTGCTTTGGATCATTATCATGCTGAAAGACCCAGCCACGTTTCATCTTCTATGCCCTTGCTGATGGAAGGCGGTTTGCACTAAAAAATCTCACCACGATACATGGCCCCATTCATTCTTTCATGTACACGGATCAGTCGTCCTGGTCCCTTTGCAGAGAAACAGTCCCAAAGCATGATGTTGCCACCCCCATGCTTCACAGTAGGTATGGTGTTCTTTGGATGCAACTCGGCATTCTCTCTCCTCTCTACCAAACTGTTTTACTTTGGTTTCATCTGATTATATGACATTCTCCCAAAACTCTTCTGGATCATCCAAATGCTCTCTAGCAAACTTCAGACGGGCCCGGACATGTACTGGCTTAAGCAGGGGGACACGTCTGGCACTGCAGAATCTGAGTCACTAAAGCTAGCCTTTGTTACGTTGGTCCCAGCTCTCTGCAGGTCATTCACTAGGTCCCCCAATGTGGTTCTGGGATTTTTTCTCAACGTTCTTGGGATAATTTTGACCCCACGGGGTGAGATCTTGTGTGGAGCCCCAGATCGAGGGAGGTTATCAGTGGTATTGTATGTCTTTCATTTTCTAAATATTGCTCCCACAGTTGATTTTCTTAAATACCCGCTGCTCCCCTATTGCAGATTATTCTTCCCAGCTGTTACAGGGCTACAGTTTTGTTTCTGGTGTCCCTCAACAGCTCTTTGGTCTTCACCATAGTGGAGTTTGGAGTGTGACTGTTTGAGGTTGTGAACAAGTGTCTCTTATACTGATAAACTGAAGTTCAAACAGGTGCCATTACTACAGGTAATGAGTGGAGGACAAATGAGCCTCTTAAAGAAGAAATTACAGGTCTATGAGAGCCAGAAATCTTGTTTGTTTGTAGGTGATCAAATACTTATTTTCCACCATAATTTGCAAATAAATTCTTTCCAAATCAGGCAATGTGATTTTCTGGATTTGTTTTTCATTTTTTTTCTCATAGTGAGGTCTACTTATGATGTCAATTACAGGCCTCTCTCAAATATTTAAGTGTGAGAACTTGCACAATTGGTGGCTGACTAAATAGTTTTTTTTCCCCCACAATACAACAGTTAAAATTATGGGTTCTAATTATCTCTATTGAGGCACTCGCTGGGACACCTAACATGCTCTTAAGTACACTTGCATACCGTTTACTCCTCCTGTGTTTTATGATCCAGGATGAGTAGTCCTGTCGCAAATTATTTGGAAGTCCATGTCCAAAACTCCACTTCCTCTTCTGGAATGTAGCGGCATTAAATCTCCCGGAAAAAAGAGAGAAAATCTTACAGCATGTCACGTGCTTAAAGGTGGATTATTTTTTCAAGAGACACATTGGAAGGTGGAACACTTCATACCCTTTAGGGCCCTTTTGGTTAGATCACCTAATCCTGGTCAATTACACTTCTCAATCTAGAGGGGTGGCTGTGTATTTCAGGAGAGAAATTGTGCAGTTCATAGAGGAACAATATGTTGATCCAGAGGGGAGATGCATTTATGCGCATTGCAAGTAAAATATATACGCTATTTAACATATATGCCCCTGTTCTATTTAGTGCAGACTTCTTTTCTGCTATCCTCATGTGTATATTGTAGAGACCGCATCCCAAGCTCATACTCATGGGTGACTTTAATATAGCCCCCAATCCGGCACAAGACAGATCATACCACTGGTTTGACAGTGAGGTGAATCACCCTTCCCTACGGGACCTTTTGGATAGAATGGGGGTCTTTGATCATTGGAGGGTGACAAATCCAACTGCTGTGTCTTACACGTTCTACTCATTGGTGCAGGATTCCTTTTCCTGTATGGATTTAGCGTTGCTCTTCTCTTCACTGTAACTTGATGTAGTGGACTCCAAGATACTTCCTATATCTATCTCTGGTCATTATCCCATCAAGGTCTCCCTTGGGGAGAATTCTCTTCTGCCAATGGCAAAAACTTGGAAATGTCCAAGTTATTTACATGATTTGAAGAATTTTCTGTGGGTGCAGTTCGTGAAAGACCATTCTGCGCCGTTACTGTGGCTCACAGCCAAGGCCATTATGCAGGGGCACATAACAGGTTATGTTAGCATGCCTTGATTAAACCCAAAACAAAAACAAAAAAAAATTCAAGAACTTCCCTCCAATTTGCTTCGTATGAAAACTGCACACTCCACGGCCCCTACCACGGAATCCAGGGAGAGGTTCCTTGAGAGACAAAACCACCTGCATACCTTTCTGCAAGGCAGTGCCAACTTACACATTAGGGTATGACAAAATAAGTTCTACAGGTGTGACAACAAAACGGGAAAGCTCTTGGTAGGCATGACTAGACCATGGCAATCTCAACCCCCTATCTCAGCAGCTAGGTCACCCTCCACAGGTAGGATACCTACAGACCCAACGAATATCAAAAGTGCCCATTACATAGAACTGTACTTGAATCCGCCGGAAGATAGAACATGTTCTCTCTTGCGACGGAATTAGGCGATTTAGAAATCCAACAATAGAAGATTCATGCTGTGTAGGTTACAGCAGCTTGGATTTTCTATTGCAGTCTAGATACTGCCTTACTGGCTGCCTGCCTACATCCTCTACTAGAGGACAAATTACTGCATACTATCTATTATTTTATTCCGTGTTTAACAGTATGTACTAAGTATCTACAGTGAGTTCCTTTTAAATGTATGTGTATAGAGAAAAATTGGAGCTCTGCATCTGCAAAAAGGAGTTGACAGATTTATTGAATGGTATGCTAGCAATAATAATAAAAAATGATGTACAAATGTAAGTATTATTCCACAGTATTATACAGATTATAGGAGTAGTTCTATTATCTCCAGCAAACAAATGCAGTGCAAACCAGCTTCACACCGAGGAGAAGGAAAATCCAGCCCAACGAGATGATAGGAATAAAATCCAATAGCTTCATTAAATGATCATTAAAATATACTTCACTCCAAAAATCAAGTGCATGGACGGAATGTAGCAGTCACAACTCATGTGAATGGCATGTAAACATCGCACAAACGCCGACGCGTTTCGGGAACTAATCTTATTCCTGTTTCCATTGTGCGACGTTTACATGCCATTCACACGAGTTGTGACTGCCACATTCCGCCCATGCACTTGATTTTTGGAGTGAAGTATATTTTAATGATCATTTAATAAAGCTATTGGATTTTATTCCTTCTCCTCCTCGGTGTGAAGCTGGTTTGCACTGCAAGTGCATTTGTTTGCTGGAGTTCGTTTGGGAGTTGTCTACCCATTACCGCTGCTCCACCGAGACAACCGGATCCTACAGGTGAGCTGGTTCCCCTCCTTCTGTTTTGCTGCATTAGTTCTATTATCTGTTATGTAAGTTTGGTGCACAGTCATTTTTTACAAACAATATTTTTTCGACAATGATAGGTGTAACAAGTTATTGTTAATTATCTTGAAGCATATATGTGACAAAACCAAATACAATAAACCTAAGCTAAATGGGTGACAAACTTGTACAGAAAGAGAGAGGACACTTTCTGACTGACTGAGGAGGCATGATGTAAGTCATGGTAGAATACAGGCTTTCAATAGGACACGCTAGCTGCTGAAGATCGCTCCTCCAAGTATAGCTTACCGGCCAGGGGAGAAAAAGAAAAGCACAAATAGTGCAATACAGTAACGTTTTAGGTGAAACACATAAAGCATTAGAATAGTGCTCACCGTGACTAGCTGTACTACAGCTCGTACAGCTAGAGTAGTTGGCTTATCCCTTGCGGGCAAATTGAGCTACAGCTCCGAGCAGCTTGCGCCCGGTTCAGCAGTTCTTCTGGAACTTGGTCATCGTGACGGAGTTCCTTTCTTTAACAAAACTCATGGTAGAATACAGTAACTGCCGGTAGCGATTGCTCAGGAAGTCAGCTTAGGCTAAAGATCATAGACCTTGAATGTTAGGTAGTTTTTCCTCTTGGTCTGTCTGTATTTGAGAGCCATATTTGGCTCTAATTTCCATGTTTTTGTTGGGCTCTTTTGACACTGCATTCAGCAGTGTCGTTTATTGTATGCACCAGGAACGCTTCTGTTTAAAACCATAACTGTATCCCTAGGCCTCTATTTGATGGAACCCAATAGTGTGGAACTTTGGCTATCGCGTGAGTAGCACCATTGGGAGTAGCACAGAGGACTGGTGACACAGTTGGTGATGTATATAGAATTTAATGCACCGTGATCAGCATGGCTAGCACAGTATACAGTAGCAGGTTCCATTCCAGATTTGTGGTGAGTTGGGTCGTCTTTGTTTTAAATTGGTCTTTCACAGGACATTGATCCAGGCTTTGTTGATGCTATCTGATAAAATACAGTGGCGTGTCAGATAACCTGGCCTCCACAGTGCCCTAACCTAAACTCAGTAGTTGTGGTGTTGGATGAGTAGAGTCGAAGAACAGCATCGAAGTGCTCAAAATAAATGGGTTATTTTTCAAGACTGCTGAAAAGGTATCTGTAGTAGTTGTCTCATGAAGCTATTGAAAAAATGCCAATAGTGGATTTAGCGGTCATAGCAAAGGGTGGCTACTGACTAAACTAAATTTTATAATATTATATGTATATTTATAATGCTTAAATATGTATATATCTGATGTCTTAATGTGTATGTATGTTGGGTTATTTATTTTTATTATTTATTTTCAACAGTGTTCGTGGTTTTGGGAACATGTATTGCAGTACAGCTTGGTACACACCCAGACTGGATGTTCTTCTGCTGCTTTGCAGGCATGTTCATGTTATACTGTGCTAATTGGCAAACTTATTTATCATGAGTGCTGCGGTTTGGGATGTAAGTTAATTAATCTTATTAGGTAGATTTTAGTAATTTAAGTTCTAAATGTTTATTTAATGAAGTAGATGTTTATTATAAAAATATACTTTAACACTGCATATTCATAAACAGATTGTTCTGAAATATCCAATCAGATCAGAAATCCAGTAACTGCACAATGGGGTGTGATGTCTGAGAGGTGGTGTTATGTTGGCAACTCCTGTACCACCCACTAACATGCGAACATTTTATTTCTTCTGGTAAAGGTATTGTTCCATGGGTCACATTTATCATCTGTTGACAAGAAGGGTAATAATCATTTTTGGGGGTCTAACTGCTGGGACCCACTACCAAGCATGAGAATAGGGGTCTCAAATCCCCAGTTTAAGTTGAGTGATGATTCTGTGCTGCTTTATTCACCATCTATACGACTGTTATACCAATCTACCAAGCTCTCCCCAATCTTTTATCAATCATAGTGATTTGCAGAGTTTTCCTTTTGGTAAGCCGCCACATACAGTGGGGAAAATAAGTATTTGATATACTGACGATTTTGCATGCTTTCACACCTTCAAAGAATGGAGAGGTCTGTAATTTTTATCGTAAGTACAATTCAACTGTGAGAAACGGAAAAAAAAAATCAGACCACTTTGTATGATTTTTAATTCATTTGCATTTTAGTTCATGAAATAAGTATTTGATCAACTACCAACCAGCAAGAATTTTGTCTCAGATTTTTCTTAAATAAGCTCTCCTACTCTGTGTCCTACCTGTATTAATTGCACCTGTTTATCTGTATAAAAGACACCTGTCCAGACACACTCTCAATCACACTGTAACCTCTCCACCATGGCCAATACCAAAGAGCTGTCTAAGGACACAAGGTACAAAATTGTAGACCTGCACAAGGCTGGGATGGGCTACAGGACAATAGGCAAGCAGCTTGGTGAGAAGGCAGCAACTGTTGATGCAATTATCAGAAGGAAGAAACTCAAGATGACGGTTAATCTTACTTAGTTTTGGTCCCCATGCAAGATCTCTCCTTGTTGGGTAAGGATGATTCTGAGAAAGGTCAGGAATCAGCCCAGAACTACACGGGAGGAACAGGTCAATGACTGGAATAGAGCTGGGACCGCAGTCTCAAAGATTACTGTTAGGCCTCGTTCACACGGCTTATTCTGGCACGGATTGCAGCCGTACTGCGCGCCGGATTTGCGCTGCAGTACGGCTGGAATCCGTCCCAGTCATTACGGTAATCCACAGTTCTCATAGAGAACTATGGATTCCGTCTCCTCTCCCAGCTCGGCGAATCCGCCGAGCGGGGAGAAAGTGGCATACACATTTACGGCGTGCACGTGCCATGAATAATGAGTGTCTATGGGGCCGGCAAGCTGCCGCTCCCCTGCACGGCTGCCGGCGTAATTGCGGGGCGAAATCCGTCCCCGCAATTATGTCGGCAATAAGCCGTGTGAACATTGCCTTAGTAACACACTACGCTGTCATGGATTAAAATCCCACAGGGCACACAAGGTCTCCTAGCTCACGCCAGCACATGTCCAGGTCCGTTTGAAGTTCACCAGTGACCATCTGGATGATCCATAGGAGACATTGGAGAAGGCCAGGTGGTCAAATGAGACCAAAAATAGAACTTTTTGATATAGATTCTATTTGCTGTTTTTGGAGTAAGAAAAAGGATGACTACAATCCCAAGAACACCGTTCCAACCCTGACGCATTGCGGTGGAAACATACTTTGGCGGTGCTTTTCTGCAAAGGGGACATGGCAACTGCACTGTTTTGAAAAGAGGATTGAAGATAGGTCGTGGTTAGGTCTTCCAGCATGACAATGAGCTTAACACACAGCCAGGGCAACTAAGGAGTGGCTCTGTAAGATATATTTCAAGGTCCTGGAGTGGCCTAGCCAGTCTCCAGACCTGAACCCAATTGAAAATCTTTGGAGGGAGCGCAAACTCGATGTAGCCCAGCGACGGCCCCAAAAACTGAGAGAAGATCTTTATGGAGGAGTGGGCCAAACTCCCTGCTGTAGTGTGTGCAAACTTGGTCAAGGATTAGAGGAAATGTATGACTTCTGTAATTGCAAACACAGGTTTCTGTACCAAATATAAAGTTCTGTTTTTGTCAGGGCTGTGGCGTCGGTAAGCCAAAACTCTGATTCAGAATCCTCAGTTTCCCTGACTCTACGGAGACTCCTGACTCCTTCATTCATGGTGCATGTTTAAGTGATACTTTACTGTAGTTAAATGGTAACATCAGGATTTTTATCACCTTATGATACAATAATCAAGCTATTAGAGGACTGTGGAGGCCAATACAGCAACTCTACCTCATTGGCATTGAATCATTCCTTCTCCAACCTTGATGTATGCTTCGGGTGATTGTCCTGCTGGAACACTGTTGTCCTTTCCATACCCATAGTACTCGAGTGTATGAAGTAACTCCTCTTGTAGGATACTCACATATAGCTCAGTATTGAGATCAACACTGATCAAGTATCCAACATCTTTGGCTGTGAAACATCCTCATATCAGGCTCCCTCCACTGAACTTGACAGTTTCTTCAATTTCTCGATCCATTAGCCCCCATTTCCCTTGGTCCTTCCAAACCAATTTGCACCCATCAGAGTCCAGTCTATTGACTTTCATCTCATCGCTCCAAATCGCCCTTTTCCAATCTTCAATTTTTCGTACTTTTTTGCAAACTGGAGCCAATGCTTCTTATAACAAGATTAAAGTCAAGTCTTCACCTTTTTTTGGGCATCATTCCAGACCTGTGTAATGTGTGTTGCATGGTTTTGCTGATCTTTCTGGGTGTTGTAGTCAACCTAGTTCTTTTATTCTTTTTGTTGCCCACATTTGAACCTGTTCAAGCTCTCCAATGTCTGTCTTGTGCACTGGTGCCCAAAACTGTACACAATATTCCATGTATGTTCTGACCAATGATTTGTATAATGTGCATCTATGCCCCTTTTAATACACCCCATGATCATATTTGCCTTGGCAGATGCTGCATGACACTGGCTGTCTACTAAGATTCCCAAGTCCTTCTCTGTCACACTTACCCAGCGTTTTTCCGTCTAATAAGTAATCATGGAATGGATTTTTCCTCACCATGTGCATAACCTTGCATTTACAGTGCCTAGCGAAAGCATTCGGCCCACTTGAACTTTTCAACCTTTCGCCACATTTCAGGCTTCAAACATAAAGATATAAAATTTTTATTTTTTGTGAAGAATCAACAAGTGGGGCACAATTGTGAAGTGGAACGAAATTTTTTGGATATTTTAAACTTTTGTAAAAAAAAACAAACAAACAAACAAGACCTTTTTAAAGTGGGTGTGCAATATTATTCGGCCCTTTACTTTAAATTGCAGCAAACTCACTCCAGAAGTTCAGTGAGGATCTCTGAATGATTCCAATGTTGTCCTAAATGACTGATAAATGATAAATATAATCCATCTGTTTTGAAATAAAGTCTCTGTCTAAATGCACCTGCTCTTTTGATGGTCTCAGGGTTCTGTTTAAAGCGCAGAGAGCATCATGAAGACCAAGGAACACACAGGCAGGTCCCGTGATACTGTTGTGGAGAAGTTTAAAGCGGATTTGGATACAAAAAGATTTCCAAACTTTAAAAACCCAAGGACACTGTGCAAGCGATCATTTTGAAATGGAAGGAGTAGCAGACCACTGCAAATCTACCAAGACTCGGCCGTTCATCTAAACTTTCATCTCAAGCAAGACGACTGATCAGAGATGCAGCCAAGAGGCCCATGATCACTCTGGATGAACTGCAGAGATCTACAGCTGAGGTGGGAGAGTCTGTCCATAGGACAACAATCGGTCGTACACTGCACAAATCTGGCCTTTATGGAAGAGTGGCAAGAAGAAAGCCATTTCTCAAAGATATCCATGAAAAGTCTTGTTTAAAGTTTGCCACAAGCCACCTGGGAGACACCAAACATGTGGAAGAAGGTGATCTGGTCAGATTAAACCAAAATCCAACTTTTTGGCCACAATGCAAAACTATATGTTTGGCGTAAAAGCATCACAGCTCCTCACTCTGAACACACCATCCCCACTGTCAAAATGGGTGGGTAGGTGAGACTCTTTTTCAGCAGGGACAGGGAAGATGGTTAAAATTGATGGGGATATGGATGGCGCCAAATACAGGACCATTCTGGAAAAAGACCTGAGACTGTCTTGTTGGAAGATAAATCTCCATCCCAATGATCCCAAACAAAGCAAAATCTACAATGGAATGGTTCACAAATAAACGTATCCACGGAGTGTGCGAGAATGTCAAGTCTAAGTCCAGAACTGAATCCTAATCGGTGGAAACTGTGGAAAGGAGCTGAAAACTGCTGTTCACAAACTCTCTCCATCAACCCTCACTGAGCTCGAGCTGTTTTCCAAGAAGTAATGGGCAGAATTTTCAGTCTCTCGATGTGTAAAACTGGATAGAGACAATACCCAGCGACTTGCAGCTGTAATACGCCAGCAAAAGGTGGTGTGCTCAAAGTATTAACTTAAGAGGGGACCGAGTACCGAAGTATTTTGCACGCACCACTTTTACGTTTTTTATTTTTATGGGAAAGTTTTTAAAAATATCCAACAAATTTGTTCCACTTCACAAATTAAAGTTCAAGGGGGGCGAATACTGTCATTGGCACTGGATCTGTTATTAAACCTCATCCTGCCACTTCTCCTGCCAGGACTCCTAACTTATCAGATCATTATGTACTAAACACTTTATCTTATTGTTTTTAATTACATTTACAAGAGCTTAGTATCATTCTGTAAAAAGATCGTATTTAATGTGTAATCCAAAGTGTCAAGATCATTTATGAAAAAAATTAAAGATGAGAGGGGCCCAATACTGACCTGTGGTGCCGACTAGTAACAGGGATCCAGCCTGAGTATGTACCATTAACCCTGTTTTCTATCGGTTAAATCGATTTTTATTAAAAGAGAAGGGAACATAGAAAATATAAGGATACGTTGTAGTAAATTGTTACAGCAGAGAAGATATAAACCAGACCAACTGAAATAAAACTTTTGTCCTGAAAGAGAGGGTTGCAGTACAGGCCAAACAGCAGTGTGGGAAAGTTTTAAAATGAGTATTATGAGGAATAGTGAAAAGAGTCTGCGAGTGTGTTTTCCTTATAAGTGTGTTTTCTTTTAGTGTTGGAGACTTAAGATTGAGAGACTTTAGGAGTGGTGAGTTTAGAAGGGACAGTTTATTGTTAAATTATATTATTTAAAATTTGTTATTCATATATCTTTTTGGTAAAACATCCACTTGAGTTCCATGGTTGAACAATGCTGTCCAGTGCACAACCTGGTGCAATGTATTGCCTTCCTTGAGCAACAGATCCGAGGGGCATTCTGCGTGCAAAGATTGTGCGCACACTGCCACATTTTAGAAGACCGTATTCCTGGATCTAATTGAGCAAGTGGCAACCACTGAGATCCATTGCCAACTTGGAAAAGCGAGTTTGTTGCTCTCAATGAGCAATCACTCGCAGGTGTAAGATGCTGGGGAGGGTGGCAGCTGGAGGGCAGGAAATTGAGGCAGCATAGCTGGGTAACAGTCAGAAAAGAAGTGTAGAGGGAAGAAAAGAGTGTCAAGGAGGCTTCTGATCTGATAACACCACAAAAATTTGCAGATTGGCAGTGAGAAGGATATCAGCTCAGAAATAGCATTGCTGCGCACGACACAACCCCTGTCTGCTCAGTAAGATGGGGAATAGGAGTGCACGGTCAGGATAGACAGGTGCTAGTAGTGGGGACTCATTATTAGGGGCACAGGACGGGCAATCTGCCACAAAGACCCGGGATCGTCGAACAGTATGTTGTTACCTGGCGGCGCGAGTTCGAAACATATCGCGGATCGGGATTGACAGATTGCTGGGTGGGGTGGTGAGAATCCAGCTGTCATGGTCCACATTGGCACCAATGACAAGTATATAGGTAGGTGGTGGTGTCCTTAAATACGGATTTACGGAATTAGGCCAAAAGCTTAAGGCAAGGACCTCCAAGTAATATTTAAGAAATTATTAACATGTTCCACGGGGCCACACAGAAGAGGCCAGAGGGGAGATTAGAGAGGTGAATAAGTGGTGTAGGAAAGAGGGATTTGGGTTTTGGAGAAACTGGCTGACTTTCTGTCTTGGCTACAGGCTCTATGCTAGGATGGGCCTGCAACCTAAATGGGAGGGTGCAGTTGTATTGGGGGGACAAAATGGCCAGGAAGTTGGAGGAATATTTAAAACTAGGAGTCGGGGGGGGAGGGTAACTACAAAGATGCATTGCAAGATAGTGACAGATAGGAGCTGGGAATTAGAATAAAAAACAGGGGGTGGAAGTGGAGGGAGGGGGGTGTAGCAATAGTTTAAAAGATCATGGGAGAAAGGAATAAAAACTGAAAATATCTACTTGCATGCTGGACTAATGGCAGGAGGTCTGACCAACAAATAAATGATCTAGGAAATACTAATTGCTGAAGAATAATATGACATAATGGGGGATAACTGAGAATGGATGGACGAGAGCTCAGACTGGGCCGGTTAACTTACAGGGTTACAGTCTATTTAGAAGGGGATCGTAAAGAACCGAAGGGGGGAGTGTATGTCTCTATGTAAAATCCTGTTGAATCCAACACTGTGGGAAGATATACGGTACAGGTAAGGAACATATGGAATCATTATGGGTAAATATACATTGTGGGTAACAATATAATACTAATTGGGTCTGCTATAGGCCCCCCAAATTATAACAGAAACAAAACCATGGAAGATGTACTCTCAGGCAATAGATGAGGCGGGCTAATCAGAATGAGGTTATTATTATGGGCGACTTTATACTATCCAGACATAAATTGGGAACTGAAACCTGTAGCTATCATAAAGGAAACAGGTTTTTGTTCAATTAACTATGATAATTACCTTTCCAAATGGTGAAAGAACCGAATGAGAACGGATCTTCTAGACTTATATTGATAATAGACCTGACAGAGTAACAAAGGTAGGTTGAGGGGCACCTAGGAAATAGTGACCTAATATAATTAAATTCGTTTATCCTTCATAGAGTTTTTTTGTCAAGGAGCACAAAAACACTGAATTTTTGGGAAGGCTTAATTTTATATTCTGCTTAGGGGGGAAGGGGGGCCTAACCGTATTGACTGGGGACAATGTGTTTAAATATGCAGAATAATAATAAATGGAGATATTTTTAAAAACATCCTAGGCTACCACTGTGAGAGGTACATACTTATGGTAATAAAATAATTAGAACCGTGTAATGATCTTACCAGGGAATACACAGTAGAAATATCGATTCTTTGCAGACGAATTACTAAGCTTTGTAAAGTATCAAACACAATAGAGTATAATGTATGTTATTACAAAGGGATTTGGATAAGGTGGAGGCCTGGCAGGGAAATGGGCAGATGAGGTTTAAACACAGTAATGCAAGGTTATGCACATGGGAAGAGAAAATCCATTACCATGATTACATGTTAAAAATGGAAAAAAACACTGGGTAAAAGTGAAATGGAGAAGGACTTGGGAATCTGGTGGACAGTCAGTCAAACTTAATTGTAGCAGCCTAGTGTAAGGCAGCAGCAGCCAAAGCAATTTGGATCATGGGGTGCATTAAAAGGGCATTAGATGCACATGATGAGAACATTATCTCCATATATACAAGTCACTGTTAGACACACATGGAATATTGTGTACCCGTTTTGGGGGCACCAGTGCAACAGGAAAGACATTGTAGTGCTTGAACAGGTTACAAAGGCGGGCAACAAAATATAAAAGGACTGGGTGGACTACAGTTTCACGAAGATGGCAAGTTTCTAGGGTTATTTAGTTTTAGAGAAAAGAGGCTTCGGGGGGGACAGTAATTAAATATGTTTAAATACATCAAAGGTTCAATATAAGATCTATCCCAAGATTTATTTATACACTGGGCTGTATCTAGAACAAATGACTGGGCATCTTTACGTCTGGAGGAACGAAAGTTTTACAATAAACATAGAAAGGGATTCTTTACTGTAAGTGCAGTAAAGTGAGGGACTATGGAATTCTGCTAGGACTGGTTCATGGTGAATTCATTAACCCGAGTTCAAAAAGGGTTTGAGGCATTTTCTGGTGCGTAATAATATAAACAAGTTATAGTGCACTAGGATTCTGGAGACGGGGTCATTGATCCAGGGATTTTTCTGATGCCAGATTGGAGTAGAAGGAATTTTTCCCCTAAATTGAGGACAATTGGCTTTACCTCATTGGGTTTTTTTGCCTTCCTCTGGATAACACCTTTTGCACAACAGCTGAACTAGATGGAACGACTTGTTCTTTTTTTAGCGCTTACATTATGAAACTATGAAACTATGGAAAACCCAATGTGGTCAAGGGATGAAAAAGATGGCAATAAAAACAAAAAAGAAAGCGTTTTCACATTAACTAAAACAGGAGGGTAGTGAAGAGGAGCCTAACGAAGATATGGGAACAATAAAAGTGTGTTGTAATATAAAGGAAGGAAAGGTGGAGATGGAAAGGACATTATTGCTATAGAAAGTAACACTAAACCCCAATATATTTTTTTAACTATATAAATAGTAAAAAGATTAAACAGAAATGTTGGCCCTTTTGAAAATACTGAAGGAGAGACAGTAGAGGGCGATGAGAAAAAGCAAATCGTATTAACACTTTTTTCTCACTGTATTTTACGAGGAGGGATTTTTTTTTGACTTCCTGCTTGAACCTAGAGGATGTGGTAAACTCCAACTTAAAAGTTCTTGTCTATCATAATAAACAAAGAGGAGAAGAAGTGGATGCTCCGTCTTAAGAAGATTAAAATAGACAAATCCCCAGATCCAGATGGCATTACACCCACGTGTCTAGGAGTTTTAGTGATGTCATATAGATAGGCCCTATTTCTTATTATTTAAGGGGATTGTCTCAATAAACTGGGTATGTCCCAAAGGATTGGGACAAATAGCAAATGTTGGTGGCAATATTCAAAACGGGGTCAAAAAGTAATCCAGGAAACTATAGGTCCAGTAAGTTGGACCTCTTTTAGGTAAAATGTATGAAGGATTTCTCAGAGATGCTATTGGAGTATCTCACTGAAAATAAAAGTATAAGCGGTTCCAGCATGGATTTATGAAGAATCGGTCCTGTCAGAGTTATTCTCATCAGATTGTATGAGGATGTCCAGTGCTAGACTGGATCGGGGTGAGGCACCTGGATGTCCATCATATCGAGATTATTTCGAAAGCATTTGTTAACTCGGCGCCATCGTTAAAAGGTTTGTATAACAATAAAATTGAGACATGCTTGGACTGGCGGGGAAAAATGTGTGCAAGTGGGTAAGCAACTGAGCTCACTTTGATAGAACAACAATAGGGTAGTAATTAATAACGGTAAATAACCTCACAGACTGGTATGCTGTAATCAGTCCGGGGTACCACAAAGGGTCAGCTATTAGGACCTATTCGCCTCTTGTCAACATATTATTCAATTAAACGATATTACACATGGATTGCCCACTCAGTAAAAAATCGATCTTTCTTGGCAGACAATACTATGCTCCTTGTAAAGTAGATCTCATACACAATGAGATATAATGTGTTTGTTTACAAAGGTTGATCATGGGAATAAGTTGGAGGCTGGGCTAGGGGGGAAATGGCAGATGAGATTTAACTACAGATAATATGCCAAGGTGCATGCACATGGGGAGGAAAAATCCTATTACATGACTTCATTGTTAAATGGAAAAAGGTCTGGGTAAAACAGTGACATGGAGAAGGACTTTGGGAATTACTAGGTGGACAGTAAAATTTGTTGTAGCGGCACTCAGTGGGTCAGGGACAAGCAGCTGCAAAGGCCTTATTGGATCATGGGGTGCATTATAAAGGGCATAGTGGCATCATGATGGAGAACATTATCTCCTCGTTAATACAAGGCATCTGGTAGACCACACATGGAATATTGTGTAGTAGTGTCTCTGGGCCACCAGTGCTAGGAAAGACTCATTGTAGAGCCTTGAAAAGGTACAAAGGAGCTGGAGCGCGACGCTCAATAAAATAATAGGTCAATATAGAGACTATCTCCCAAGAGGATGTTATAATTATTGACAAGGGCGCTGTATCTTAGAACCATCATGGGGGTCATCCTCTGTCTTGGGAGGACGAAAGTTTCTGCATTAAACAGTTGAAAGGGATGTCTTTTACTTGTTAAGAGAGTCTGTGTGGGGATGTGGGAAGCTCTCTGCCAGAGAAACCTTTGTCATGTTGAATTCACTACAGAGTTCAAAAAGGAGGTTGGATGCATTTCTGGGAGGCGTAATTATTTTTAATAAAATGTTATAGTGTACTAGGATTCTGGAGAAGGGGTCATTGATTTCCAGGGATTTTTTCCAATTGCTGTAGGATTCGCGTGTTCGGGATAGGAATTTGTTTCCCTAAAATTGAGGATCAACTTGGCTTTTACCTCATTAGGTGCTTTTTGTGCCTCGCTCCTCTCTGAATCAAAATTCTTTGTACAGAACAGGCTAGTAACTGGATAGGGAAGCTCTCTCGTTCTCTTTTTTCGCGGCCTTGACACAATTTATGATAACTTGATAGAATCTCAACGATACATATACAATGGATACATATCCGCAAGTATTGAGACCTATATCTTTGATTAAGTCGAACCAAAAAAGGGATTATCATAAAGAAAAAAAGCCAAAATCCCAGACAGAGAGATTTGTGGGAGGGGGTGGTGTGTTGTCGGTTACCTATCGGATAAGAAGTTTTATAGAACAAAAATAAACCTGGTCTTTTTCTGGGAAGTCATCCATGAGAAAAACTCCCCTGCACTTGGGCACACACAGGCACTTATCTGTATATAGGTGTAGCATCTGAGTGGCAGGTTCATCCACTTTTTATGTTAACCACCCCTTATTTATGGGCAAACAATGGCTGGAACATTGTGTAAACTTGAGCCTTCCCACCCTTGGTCTCACACCCTTACACCATAATAGATATCGTAAGACTCTTGGTGAGCAAGTCCGCACATCCCTTGTGTTTGATGATCCTGTAGACTAGCACTTTTTCTTCGTGATTATGTTTTTTTTGTTTGTACTAATTCCCACCTCCTAAATTGTTAAAGTGTGCGGAATATGTGTGGCTCGCTATATAAATACATAGATTATTATTTTGCAAACAGGAAAACGTTTAAGTGTAGTTTAGGGTGAGGTATTAAAAAAGATGCTATTGTTGTCGAACCCTGGTTTACATCTATCGGGCCGACTGAATCCACACCAAAGAATTTAGAGGAAGGTAATTGAGATTCTCTCAGGGGGTTGGCGGGGGGATATGGAAGGGGGTAAAGGAATAAGGAGGACGAGGGCATAGGGGCATTTTCTAATACACTTTTTTTTGTATTTCTTAAACTAGCTTCCCTTGTAGCGGCCATGTTCCCACGACAGGGTACCTTATAAAATGGGCGATATTCTTCGGTCGTCAATTAACGCGCCGAAATTTGGTCATCTGTGCGCAAAAATTACGGGGCCTGGACAAAACGGCCCACTTAATTATCGTATCCCAGTGTCTGTCATAGAGAGAACTATGCGATTATCGTTCTCCTTCCTTGCAGCACCAGCGGAATTCCGCCCGCGTTGGGCGGTGTAGATAAAATTGACACTGTCCACTTTTCTACGCGCGGCGTGTTCGCGCGTAGCTGTGTATTGGTCATGATGGGCCGGCGAAGTGTCTGGCCCCCCCGCGTCCATCTCTGCCCAGCCCCCCCCGCCCAACACAGGAGTAATTTGCGGACGTAATTTTCGTCCTGCTAGTTTAAGCAGGTGAAACCTAGCCTATCTGGGCTCGGTCATTTTATCCCTGGTTGCAGGGAAATGCAGAGAGTAACCTCTGTTACTGAATGACAGTTGTTGGTTGTGCTGGATCCGTTAAGAGGCCCGACAGCAGCAATCTGTAACTACTGTTACTACTGAGCCTGGTTCACGTGAAGGCTTCCTGCATAGTGTTTTCATAATATAGTGTGATTGGGAAACGTTACGGACTTGTAATTAATATCGTGTTGGTCTCGATCCATTCCTGCTCATTGAGCATGCTTTAGTTTCATGCATCCCTCCTTGCCTAAATCTGGCTGGGGGAGGTGGAGGAGGGGGTAAAAGCACGTCAGTGATTAATAGGCAGTTAATAAGCTCTTGTATTCTGCAGATTTTATAATATTTTGATCAACTATGAGCAGGATATCTTCTTTACAGAGAGCTGTAAAGTGAAAAGTAAACCCGCAATTATTCTCCGTATCTGTGTGTGTCTCAGAAGATATCAAGACTTCTACGCTGCCGTAAGAATAGTATGGCCCACCTCCCCAGACCTATTTGGTGACGTTCCACACTCCCGTGCTTCAGCCAAAATGCCAATAACTGTGGTGGATCCTGTGGCAGCTGATGATCGCTCTTTTATCTCCTAAAACAAAGAGCGACTTATATATTGTGGAATAAGAGTCTCACTTAAAATTTACCTATGTCCCTACTCATGTTGAAAACATAAATGCGATGGGCGGATCTGCTCCGAAAAGTAGGACGGGTCTTATATACTTATATACTGTATATTTTCCCTCCCAATAAAAAAACTACTTATGCTTGTTTACTGCTCTCTATTTTGGGCTGCTGTTTCATATAGGCATCACCGGATCTTGGTTAGGTGAGTAGGTCCAAAATTTCAGTCTGTTGTTGTGATGGCCCTGAGTTAACTGATGAGCTGAAAATGGAACCGGAAGGCATTGAGAGAACCCCAGAATGCTCAGGAGGATAACTAGATTGGCCGCAGCAGGGCGGGGTATTTAATTACCTGCTGCAGCCAATCCTGGTTGCCTTCTGAGAGTTCTGGGGTCCTCCAATTCCATCTTCTCACGTCATTAGTAAAATTGGTGCCTCTCTCACACTACCTCCAACTGAATAGTTTAGGGCCTCACTCCTTGGGTGGAGTTGAGCCCCTCGTTACATAGTTTTGTTGAGGCCGAAAAAAAGAAACATCGCGTCATCCTGTTCAGCCCAGTTGTGAGTTAAAGTGTTGTTGTAAAGGCTTGTTCCAGAGGAAGGAGAAATAACCTCCATGACGGTTGAAGCCACGTTGTCCTCATGTTTAGCGGAGAAAAAAATAAAATTCCTTCATGTGACGCACCAACTCTGGTCATTCGTCAATGATTCCTGATCAAACGGACCATCTCCTAGGAATCCTTGTCAATTAATATCTTATGTTGTATTCACGCTCCAGGAAATGTGCGACATCCAAGGACCTTCTTGCTACTGTTATGTAGATTTTGTTCACCCCATGAGACGCAATTTTCCTCTGTGAAGAGGGTTCCAACACAGTCTCCACTGCTCTTTACAGTAAAGAATCCCTTTCCCTATGTTTATGAGAAACTTTCTTTCTCAAAGACGTAGAGCGATGCCCCATTGGTACTAGGTTAGCAGTCTAGGTTATAAATTAATCTTGGGTCCGGTCGTGGATTCTCTATAATTGGCCACCTTGTATATAATGTAGACATATCTTTTATATGTCCCCCCCTAATGGCACTTCTTTTCTCTAAAACTAAATAAAATCCATTAACCGCTGCTACATCTTTTATGTGATATTGCAGTCCCCACAGTCCCTTTTATTTATTTTTGTTGGTCGCTTTGTACACTCTTCGTTTTTCAAGCTTGTTCTACAATGTTCCTTTTACCCTGTGTCTCACTGGTGCGCCTAATAACTGTACTACAATATTCCATAGTGTGGTCTAACCAGTGGACTAGTATCAGTGGGCGTATAATGTTCCCAGTCATGTGTCATCTCTATGCCCCTTGTTTATACAACCATCTGATCCCTATTAGCATTGGCTGCTGCTGTCCTGATACACTGGTGCTAACGTGTTAAGAATTACTGTCACCGAGGATTCCCCAAGTCCCTTCTTCCATGGTAACTTTTTACCCACGTGTTTTTCCATTTAAATGGAGTCAGTTAATGGATTTTTCGTCACCTCATGTGCATAAACATTGGCCATTTACTTCATTGTTAAACCTGTCATTCTGCCATTTCGTCTACCCTCAGGCCTACCATTATTCTATCCACCATCCTCTTTTGTAATACAACACATTGATCCTCTAGTTGTGTGGATTGGCCTTCTACAGAGCTTGTATAGTCTGTCTCAGAAGATCAGATTATTCTTATTGTGCAATCACCATGTGAAGATCCGTATGAAAAATATTCTAAGAGGGCGATAGGACCCAATATGAGCCCTTGTTGATACTCCCCCATCTAGTAACAGGTGATCCAGTCTGACGTAATGTAGCCGGTCTAATTTACCATCCCTTTGTTTTCTTTACTGACGCCAGTTGCTTACCCAACTTTGCACATAAGTTTTCCACCAGTCAAGCATTTCTTCATTTTACTTAACAACCTTTTACATGAGAGAATCGAGTACTCAAATAATTTTCGGAAAAAAAAAATCACAATATATAAAACATCCAGTGCCATCATACCACTGATTCCTCGTCTGGAACATAAACTTTCCATCATAGAAGCTGATGAGATTAGTCTGTACAGGACGATCCTTCTCTTAACCCGGATGCTGGAACGGCGTTATGTTAAAAATTGTCTATTTAGTGAGGATAATCCTAGCGATAGCATCTATTAGGTAATACCAGTTCAAAACATTTGTTATCGCCGCCGAGACAAGATACAGGGTTAAGCTTACGGCCTTATAGTTTTATCAGGATCAACGTGCTTGAACCACTGTTTTTGAATATTTGGAACCACATTTTTGCTATGCAGCTTCCTTTGGGACATTACCCCGTTTTTGTTCTTATTCCAGTCCAATAATATTAAATATAGCCGAAGCCTATCTATTCACACACTTAATTATACTCCCCGCTAACGGACACGTGGGATGTATGACTGTCAGGGCATGGGATTTGGTACTGTATTTTTAATCTTCCTGTAAGGCCGGAGCTGCACTTTCTTCATTGGAGTGTAGACAGATGAAACATTTTAAGGTTGGAAGTTACCTCCTCCCTGGCCTTTGATCATCAACAAGGAAGGTCATCCCACTCTCTCGGGTAAAATTTTCAGTGGAGAAGGAAATGTTGAATAGGATCCCCGGTTTTGCTCTTTTTATCACTCGCTATTCTACTGTTGTATCTCCTTTCAGTACTCATTTTGCTAAACCGCGGGCCACATTCGATTCCTTTGTACATTGATTTTTATTTTGATTTATATAGTAAAAACTTCATTCGGGGTTTAGTTTACTGTTGTATGGCGCTAAATACGTCTCTGTTCCGCCCAGCTTTGCTGCCTTTAATCATTACGCTTTACAACACCTTTATTTTCTTCCGCCACTCGATAGTCTTCTTTTGCGCCATCTTCACGCTGCCCTCCAGTTTTAGTAGCCTGAAACGGCTTGTTCTTTATGTTTTTTATTGCCTACTTTACATGTCTATGTTGATCCCACATTGGGTTTTTCACTGTTTTAAAGTATTGTTTTTACATATGGTATGTTCCTCCTCACACAGGTGGGCTCGCCTTAAGATGTGTTTTATTAAAGATCTCACATTTTTTTTTTGTTTGTCTGCTGATTTTTTTTTCTTATTCACAAAGCCTTTATTAAGAAATAAACAACACAAGGCATGTAGGGACACAACAGAACAATGGTTTGCCACGAGGATATGTAATTTAAACACACAACAATTTGTGCACTAATTTGGTACGTAAAGTAAAACAAAAATCGCAAAAATAACAATCCAATACGTTCCAAATCTAGATTAATAGCTAATTATTGCATCCGGCTACGGGCAACGACGATCAGGGGAACCACCTTTACAGTATGCGACTTAATCAGATGAACTTACTCAATTTGTGAAACAAATACACTTATTACAGAGATCACTGTACATTAGAGGAGGATTTGTGCAATCTGAAGGAAAACCATTTGGCCTAGTGCCAGGAGTCTGCCACTGGTGCTGGCCATGGCAACTAAGCCCTGTGGACCTTATAACTCGAACCTCAATCTGAGCACCATGGTAGAGAGATGGATAAGTCTCGGTAAGGGGATATATTCATCCAAGCAGTGGCCTGGCCATTCTGGCTCGCAGTCCCGCTATCACAAAAAAGAAATCCAGCAAGAAAGGCGTTCCCCTAAAGTAAGCCACTACTCCTTTTCTGGTATCAACAGTTATAACCTGCCTCATATCATTGAATTGAGTCAAGAATCTGCGTATTACATAAGTCCTTTCAATAAACTCCATGTAGCATCAGTCTCGCGATGACTGAGAGGTCAATCCAATTACAGACCCAGGATACCCTGAATTGTCAGATCCTCTGTTCCCTATCTGACCTTGATTTCCACCCATGCTCTGCCAAGACTAAAGACAGAAGAGTTCCTTGTATACACTATCGGGCTATGGAGGGTAGTCCACGTGCGCACACTCCAAAGTGAGGGGGATCATCACAATCTGGCCGCACTAAGCATAAAAGAATGAATCAGTCCCTTAAGCGTATTGGTACCGGAAGGCAGAGGTATATTGCATCAATAACTCAATACCCTCGGGGTTCTTCATTCTGGAGTTTTTCATTCCCATCAGGTCAGGTAAAGGACTTTAATTAACCTTATCCCGAAGCTCTGCAATGACGGTACCATTTTCCCACCATATGTGATAACATTTTGTGTCCTCAATCTAGACCACAACACCTCAGCAAGACTACTCGGGATAAAGAGGAGTAAAGAGTGTGGAGCAAGGCGAGGGGACTCTTTATCCAACCCCGGTAGACGCAGAATTTTAAAGGTTTAGTTCATGCACGATTCTACATCATGAAGGCAGTGCTTATATGAAGAGCTATACTTGCTTTCTGCACAATATTCCTCTATTATCGGTCCCTCACTCAAGTTCCGCCTGGGACCTCTGCTGGCACTGGTAAAGACGGGCCATTACCCTCTGTAAGGCGTATTCTCTCGAAGAAGCACAGTTCGTAGGTACTCGTGGCAGACCTGCATGATCGTAAGGAGACTACCCAACGAGACGACATCTCCTCCTAAAGGGAGGTCGGTTGTCTATTGAGGGTTCTTAGTAGGGACTCTTCAGCCTACCATAGAAGGTTATAAGCTATCTGACATAGATTGAAACACACGAGAGAGAATGGGATGTGAAAGCACGTCTTGTTACCTCTGTTCAATGGTTTCGGCGCTTTGGCGTATCCAGGCAGGCCCTTAAAACAAATCAGTCGGTTACATTTCTCCTCCTACCCCAAAGGGGGATTCATCCAGGAACAGGGCCTGCGATTATGCAAAAAAAATATCGGGTTGTAAGTGGGTCCAACTGGGAAGAAAAGGCGGGGTGCCTCTTCCCATATCTCGATGTCCATCTGGAAGAGAAATCTGGAATCACATAGGGTCAACGGTTCTCTCCTAAATCTCATTCTGGATAAAGACGAAGACTTCTCAGACCAGGGGAGAGGAGAGAGGGGGGGTTTCTGGGAATTTTTTCCTCTAATTGCATCCCATCTCTTAGAGAGTCTCCTACGATAATGATATAGGAAATCTGGACTGAATTGGCCCGGACTAAAATAGTATGCCTTCCATCATTAGTAGGGGCTAGCCAGCCCTCTTGGTTGGGCTCTAGCGAGAGTTAGTCTCGCAATTCTCGTCTTCCTACCACCCCAAAGAAGTTCCCGATCTGGCTCCTTATCTAGTGCACCTGACAAAATAGATCCTGATCGGTAACGCATCTACCTGGGGAACAGCGTTTTGAAACAAGTGTAATATCCTAGGGGTAGTGATGAGGATCAGTTTTTAATCTAACTATTTATGGCGACCCACCCACGGAAAGTTTCCTTACTGTGCCCCACCTAAGTCAAGTCTCAGCCGACAAGAGCTGTTCGAACGGGGCAAAAATTTACAGCCTCACTGTCATTGTTTTTTTCCCACGTCGTTGAGCTGGATATGTAAACCCCTAGATTTTTGAATAGTGCTTGTCACCACAGCCCCCACTCAAATGGAAAGTTCTGCCTCAACGAGGTCAACAAGGCACTCTCTTCCTAGGAAACTATTTGAGTGCCGTGCAATTTCGCCAAGTTGATTTAAAGTTAGGATTAGGGAACCAAGACTTCAGAGTAGCAAATAATAAAAAAACAAAAAAAAAGAAAAAGAAAAGAAAAAAGAAATAGAGAGGAAAAAATAAAAAAAGAAAAAAAAATGGATCGGAGAGGGGACGCGTCAAATGGTCTGCAGTTGTGTATAAGATGGAGATCCACTCTGCTCTGACAAAGCCATGCGGCACTTGAAGTTCGCTCCCCCGGAGTTTTTGAATCCCCTTGGATAATCCGGTTTATTCCTGATCTTCTGACACACAAGTGTTCCCTCACCGAGGGACGCAACAGACAAGGCATGGGAATTAAAAGAACAAACCCTGCCCTGAGTTGCGCATTTTCGTATTTATAAACAACGGAGACGATTTCGAGAGCCATTGAATCCTGATCTGATGAAATAGGGACTCTGTTACAAAGACCATGATACGCCTGATTCATTTACAGGGGACCCTTCCACTCGTTATGCACCAGTCAGTGGCATGCAGAAAAAGAACAGATTCTACTTCTATCGAATAAGCCTTTGCTCCGCGGTATAAAGATAACAGCATGCAGGGCCACAACTCACTCTTAGCGAGCCTGGGTGTGGATCAGAGAGATCAGGTCTTCATGTGAGTTATCGCGGGCTTCTCGCGAAGGCACAACAGCCCACTGAGATCAAGACCTATAAGATCATTTACTAAGTTATGGTGTTTAGACACGCATGGACAACAGCACTTTGCAGAACAAGCTTTCAAGGTCCCGTATTTCAGAGGGGCATATTGGTTCTGGTAGCTCGAGCAGAAAGATGGGGCGTCCGTTTCCATCACTTGTCGGTACCACCATAATGTTAGGCTGTGTCAATAAATTGGGACTCGGGAAGGTCTTAGACGGCCCGAGATGGAAGATGTGATCAAGTGTTCTACATAGCGTCCGGAGCAGCTCTTCCCAATATTTATAATAACTATTTTGTCGTTGTAGCTACCATCCTGGTTCCTCGGGCTATTTAAGCCCCTAAGTGGATGTGGATATTGCCACCGCGAAGGCGAGCTCTCCTCCTCCGAAAATGGGCCTATAGGGTCTGCGTAGGGTTCTTTCCGGGCATTCTAGGCAAGTGAAAAAAATTACTAGGTACGTCAGAGATAATGTAGTTTTAGTAGAGGCTCTTTTCTGAAGATGGGACGCTCCGTGAGAGGTTATATAATTCAGCATAATATTTCACGGAAGTTTTCCAAAATTTCCGTTCAGGGTGGGGTCAATTTACCATGTCGCTTTGCTCTTTTACTGCTTGATAATAAAATGCTCGATGCCTCTCTTGGTCTCTCAGGGCTATAGCCAACATTCGTCCCGGCTTGTTACTCCATTCATATGAGACGAGGACGGTGATTGGCACAGATCTGGCCGATTTCCTCATGCTGCTCTGAATACTTTTCAATATACGAAACATCATGTCTAACCTGAAATCTAGTCTTTGTAGACCGACTCCTCACACCGAGTTTTTCATTGCTCGGATGTCTCAGGGGACATTTAGTTTTGTTTCTAAGAAGAAGTTCTGCTCATGTAACTGGCAGCTGCCTCCGCTTATGCTATGGCCTATGGGCCGTCGTGGTGTAATTAAATAAACACCCCGTAGAACACACATCAGGGATTCCCATTTGTTTCTGGGGGGATGAGGAATCCATCTTCGTGATCATGCTCATGTTAGTATTGCACAGTTTGCTTTAAGCTTGCTAAAGACACTAACTGGTTATCCGACTAGTGATTTCATTTAATCTCAGTGAGATAACAAGGGCCTCGTTCTGCACCCATAAAGGCAGTTTCAGGTGTGCAGGATATAGGCGGCATTGAATCTTAGAGATTGCGCTCAGTATGTGACCACACTGAAGCTTCAAGGACAACGTGACAGTGCAGAAAGGTAATTGCCTGTACAAAAGATTTAGTCTAACTACGGCTATATAACTTTGTGGAGGGGAAGGAGGTTAAAATGAATAGTCTTTTTCTGTCGGATGCAGAGGGGCGCATGAGTCCAACAGTTGCATGTCAAGTGAGAAGTTTTTTACTTTTACGGATTTTTTAATTTTAAGATTTGTATAAACGAACGACCACATGTCCTACCGAGGAGGTGTCAAAAATTGGGTTCATGGGCTCTACATGTAAAAATCAGCCACAGTCAATATCACTGCACCTTGGAGCATAGAGGATCAAATCGTACATCAAGGACCTTAGCAATTAAAAGACAACTGTCCTCGGTTCGGGGCATATTTATTGGCCACCGTATAGGTAGTTCCCTGAATGCTGCACGCACAAAAGAATATATTTCTGGCAATCCCGGGTCTCTTCCTATGGGACATCTAATATTTGGTGGGGTAGGGATTTATACGAAAGATAAGAATCGCCACACCCCCCTTAGTCTTAGTCTACTCGGGTTACTAACTCTCGTGGCAGACCAGAAGGTGTAATATCCATTCCTCATGCAAGGCGCACAATGTTGCCTGCAAAAATGCAGTTTTTTTTTCTTTTTGTTTTCCTGCAAACATAGGCAATGATGCGCTATAGACTTGTGAATGTTCGTTAGTCAGTATGAGCAGTATACGACGACACCTTCTTTTCTGGAAACGTTGTGGCCCCTTACATCATTGAGAAGGAAGGGGGCGATCGCTGAAGTGCTACATTTAGAAGCGTGTGTCCATTGAGGCAGTAAAGGTGCTGTTGGGGACTCGGTACGATTTCATCTCTCCAGGCCCAAAAAAACAGTCAAAACCCCTTTTTCACCAAAAAAGAACAAAAACAAACCAGAACCCTTTTGGAAGCCCCAAAGGGTAACCTCTAAAGGGGCAGCAAGGAGTGTAGGGGCCAGTAGTAGCATGCCCCCAAACCCCTATTTGGGGTTGTGGCGTACAGATAGAGCCCCCCAAGATAGCAGGCCATCATCCCCTCCATTGGGTAGGATCCATAAGGCATCCTCAAGGGGTCAGTGGGGGTAAAAAAGGCATAAGGAGAAAATAATAAAAAAAGGTTAGACTCTACCTGTAGGGGTTTTTAATGGAGACCCCCCTCCCCGGTAAGAATGTTAAAATAAGAGGGCAAGGAAAAAAGGGGGGGGGAAAAGAAGTGGGGGGGGGAAGGGGGGTAAAAAAAAAAAAAGAGGGGGTGGGTAAGGGGGGGGGGGTCAATTTCCCCGGGCAAAGGCCCCCCCTTTTTTAAGTTTATGCAGGGACCAAAATTAAAGAAGAGCGATTGTTCTCAGGAGTTTCCCAACAGTGGGGCCCAAATCTCCAAGCCCTGTTATACAAATCAAGGTTTACTGCGTTTCCAAAAAAAAATCAAGTATTATGGAAAGGGGCCTAAAGGGGGGGATAGAAGCAGGTGACTTTCCAACCCCCCTCAGGGCGCTGGGAGGGTAGGCTCCTTTGGAGTAGACTTCAAATCCTCCCGGTTTTTGCGGTCCTTGGTTCTTCCTCATCGTTTGGCAGTGGAGAGTTCGTTTTTTAGCAGCCCCCCCTTTTTGCCCCGTTGTGGCAAGGGGGGTGGGGATACATGCTTTTTCCAGTCCGGAAGGGTTTTTTGGGGCAACCCCAAGACGATAAAAAAATGAAGGCAAAGCTGGGTGTTCTAAGGGAAAAGATCTCATCTCCTCCTGATTTGTAGTGAAAAGGGGAGCCCCCCAAACCTTTGTGGGGGGAAAGTTACGTGTTTGGGGGGATGGTTAGCAGGGGGTTTCAAGTAAGGTCGAGACGCGATTTATTCTTGAGAGACCCGGGGAAAAATTGGAGATCTTTTGTACCCTTATTTGGGGAGGTTTGGCCCCGCTCTTTGGCCTTTCTCAATTTATGGACTCTTTGACGGGAGTAGAGATGAACTCTGCAGATACATCTCTGGTTTTTTGTATCATCAAATTTGGGGGTTTCTAAGGGCTCGAGGGGGCCGGGTTAAATTTTCAATCGATTTCCTCACCCATTTTTCCCCGTTTATTTATTAAAAGGGACCCTTAAAAGGGGTTAAGGTGGGTTTCCGGGGGTTTTTGTGGACTCTGGGGGGCCCCCCAAACTCTGGGGATTTTTTACGATTGCTATTCTTAGGTGTCTGTGTTAAATTTGGGATTGCGGGAAATGTTTTTTTTGGTTTTTTTTATGGGGCTGCATATCTGCAATTTTTTGGCTGTAAAAGATTTCTTCCCCTTTTTTTCCCCAGTGCCCTTTTAACATCGTTTTGTAGAACGGAACACCCTTTTTTTGAGGGGCGGGGAGTCAGAACCCACGAGTTTTTAGGTCCGGGGGTAGAGTTTTTAAAAATCACTTTTTCGTCGGGTGGAAACGGAGCAAGGCCTGAAAATTTGGGGGTGACTTTTTGAGGGTTTAAAAAAAAATTAAAAACGGGTTTCCCGGCAGAGGTTTTGGGTAAGAAAGGGGGGGAAAATTTTATTTGGGATATGCAACCCTGCAGTTTGGATGGAAAGGGGGGCAGGGGAGGTAGTTTTGTTGGGCACCCGGCATTTTGTATAGAAAATTGAGGCAATATTTGGCATATGCGACCCTGAAAGTGTTAGAGATGGAGTGCGCGGGGGAAAGGAGATTATTAGCACCCCCGTTGTATACCCAGGGGGAGGGCAAAACCTTGGCATATGCGCCCCTGCGTGCTAGAGTGGGGGGCGAAAGAGGGGGGGTTTTAGAGTGTCCAGCAGCGGGGCATTTGCATAGAAGGTGAGAAATATCGGCAATAAACTTGCAGTGTCGGGATGGAGTGAACAGGGGGGGGGGTTTAGGTTGGCCCCCACCCCCCTTTTTTTTAAAGGCCCCAGTCCCCCAGTAAAGGCAGCCCCCGGGCTTTTCGGGAAGGGCATCTCGCCCCGGTGACACACGGGGGGGTAAACCCAATTGCGGGCTCGTCTGTGAGAGTCCTGGTGGTCTGGGGGGCAAAATGCTTTAGGGAATAGGGGGGGTTCCCCCTCGTTTAAAGCCCCCTTTTTAGGGTTTGCCCTTATTGTGGCTGCCCTAGTCAGGATAATTCCTGCGCTGTCGTTGCGGGTGCAGGCTTTCACCCACCTGAGGCATAGGTCTCTGAGCCCCTTGTTTCCCCCCGTTTTGCAGGCCCTTTTGGTTTCCTCCACACCACTTCCCCTGTACCTTTCCCCCTCTCCAGGGGGGGTTTATTTTGGGACGGATGGGAACCCCTGCCCTCCCTCGGGGGGCCAGGCTTCCCCTGCGTGGAGATTTGGGGGCTGTGCGGGGAAAGGGCCTTTTGGGGTTGGCCCCGCCCCCCACCCCCAAGAGTTCCCCCCCAACTCAGGGGTACGCGCCCTGGTTCCGGCAGCGTCTCCTCTTTCCTCCGGCCCTTCCGTCTCTCGCAGGCTCCCGGCGACTGCTGCGGACCTCGTACCTGGAGAAGGAGTCCCCACCATCACGCTGCCTCTGTCTCGCGGAGGACCTCGCTTTGCCGCGGGGGAAGTTGCGGGCCCCCCCGGCCCACCCACCCACCCCCCGCTGTCCCAAGAGGGCCCCCCTTCCAGGGGGAGAACCCCTGCCGCCCGGGGGTTGGGAAGGGCCCGCCGGGGGGGCCCCAAAAATATTTTTAGAGTTAAACCACCCCCGCGGGTCCTGGAGGGGCCCCCAATTTGGTTTCCCCCCCTTCTTTTTTCCCACTTTTTTGGGGTCCCTTTCTGCACCCTTATAGACCCCTCTGTATTGTGTATCTCTGCCGGAGCTCCACCACACGTGTCTTTACTCCTCCATAGCAGGCCACGCCCCCCCGTTTGCATTTTTTTAAACATTTTTTTCCCATTTCCAAAAAACATTTTTTAGTGCCTCTTAAAGCGGGGTTTAAAAATTAGCCTTCCCCCAAATTTCATTGTTTTTGTGGCCCCTTTGCCCCCAAAAAGCTCTTTTGGGAAGGGGAAAAGGGGGAAAGTTTATTTTTATTATGGTCCTTTTCCCCCCTAGGGGGCCCTCCAAAACCTGGAAACCCTTTTGTTACTCTTAAGGGTCTATTAGTCAATTTTTAAATGGGTCTAAAAGACCCTTTTTCCTTTATTTCGGTTCTGCAACCATTTGGGGGGGGTTTTAATTATCTTTTAGTTATAGACAAAAAAATTTGGGGTTCGTTTGTGAGAGCTACGGGTTTGGATTCCCAATTTTTGTTGGGTTTTTTGTCCCCAAATAATAAAAAACCAAATTCTGATTAGATGTTTCATCTATTTTTTTGAGGAATGCATGTTCTATGGGTTCTGTTATATTTGGGGGGCCTTTAGCAGATCCCTATTGGGAATTAAAATTACTTTTATTTCCCCCCATGATATATTTTCCCCATAATGTTTCCCAAAATTGTTCTTACCTTTTAACCAAAATATTTTCCCCGAGTGTTGGTTTTCGGGACAGGATTTTACATAGAGACAGCCCCAAAACCCCCCCCCTTCCGGTTTTTTCCCAAAGGGGGGAAAAGGACTGTAACCCTGAAAGTTAAACCCCCCGTTGTTTTTTCTCTCATCCTGCCATGTCTCAGTTCCCCCCAAATAGGGTCATATTTTTTTTTCTGCAATTTTACTTCAAAAGTTAAGATTTATTTTGTTGGTCGATTTCCGGCATTTTTTAGCAGGGCAATTTAGAGATTCCCCCAAGTTTTATTCCCTTTCCCCCCTATTTTTTTTAAAACTTTTCCCCTTCCCACCCCCTTTCCCCAATTTCCACACCTTGATTTTTTAAAAATTTTCCCCAGCTTTCTTTTTTTAAACTATCTTTGCATGCTTTTTAGGGTGTAGTTTCCCCCCCCCCCAGCCCCTAGTTTAAATATTCCCCCAAAGCTTCCTAGCCTTTTTTGTCCCCCAACAAAAAACCCCCTGACTGACTAAAACAGACAGAAGGGAATTAAGTGCTGAAAGGGCAAGGTGCCGGGGAACACTAGAAACCCAAATCATTTCGGGGGGCTGCAAACTATTTCCGCCTATTTTAAACCCCCCCTGCTTTTACCGGCCCCCTTTCTTCGGGCGGAACACCTGCCCGACAAAAAGGGGGCCCCGCGCCCCCCAGGGCCCAAAACCCTGTCTCCTTTTTTCCGCCCCCCCTGCTTCCGGGGTTCCCAGCGGGGGGGATGCCAACCGGAGCCGTCGGGCACTGCCCAAACCCTAGCCCCCCTCTCCACCTGAACCTCCTGCTTCAACCCTCCCCAAAACCCAACCCCCCCCGCTGATGCCAGTCCCGTGTGGGTGAACCCAAGTCACGGACTGTAAAGGTTGAGTCCCGGTTTTCAGTAGGAGGACAGGCCGCAAATCACTGTTTTTAAACCTGAAAGGGACGGGGAGAAAAGAAGCCGGGAGATCAAGACCCCGGTGTTTAAAACTTTTCTGGCCCCCCCAAACTCACAACATAAAAAAATTTGATGTGCTTCCTTTTCTCTTTGACCCATCGCGGGAATAGTTAGGGTTGGGGGTGTTCCCCATGAATAAATGACTGCCATTCCTCCCAAAGAAAAGGAACCTTAAAAACCGGGTTGCAAATATATGCCATCCTTGGGGGCCAACTGTTGGGGCGGGGGCAAATTTGCTTTTGAAAAGATGTGTCCACATGCACATTTAGAAGCCAGGATCCTGGAT